>JAPTHN010000330.1:0-200049 GCA_026936325.1 Platynereis dumerilii
CCCCCGGGGACATGGGGACATGCCCCCGGGGACATGGGGACATGCCCCCGGGGACATGGGGACATGCCCCGGGGACATGGGGGCATGCCCTCGCGGACATACATGGGGACATACCCCCGGGGACATGGGGACATACCCCCGGGACATGGGGACATACCCCGGGGACATACCCCCAGGGTAATGGGGACATGGGGACATGGGGGCATACCCCCGGGGCCATGGGGACATACCCCCGGGGCCATGGGGACATACCCCCAGGGACATGGGGGCATACCCCGGGGACATACCTCCGGGGCCATTGGGCCATACCCCCGGGACATGGGGACATGCCCGCGGGGACATGCCCCCAGGGACATGGGGACATACCCCTGGGGACATGCCCGGGGGACATGGGGACATGCCCCCGGGAACATGCCCCGCGGACATGGGGACATGCCCCCGCGGACACGGGGACATGCCCCCGCGGACACGGGGCCATGCCCCCGTGACACATAACTGAACTGCATCACTGCCTTGCATTACAACACTGCAGTCTGCATTGCAGCTCTGTGTTACTGCACTGCATCACAGAACCTCATTACTGCAATGCATTACAGCATTGCAGCACAACACTTCATTACTGCACTGTATTTCAACAGTGCTTTTTTGCACTGCATAACTGCACTGCATTACAGACCACATCACAGCACTGCTTACAACACTGCATAACTGCACTGCATAACTGCACTGCATAACTGCACTGCATTACTGCATGCTTTGCATCACTCTATTACAGCACTGCATTACAGCAATGCATTACAGCACTGCATTACACTGCATTATTGTACTGCATTACATCACTGCCTCACTGCATTACTTTACAACATAATTACAACAATGAATCATTGTGCTGCATTACAGCAACGTGTTATTGGACTTCTTTCTGTATTCTGCATTAAAACACTGCACTACAATACTGCATTACAGCACTGTATTACAGCACTATATTACAGCACTGTATTACAGCACTATATTACAGCACTGCATTACAGCACTACGTTACAGCACTGCATTAAAGCACTACATTACATTACAGGTCAGGCGGCAGGTCGGTTGGCTTACTTTTCATGACAGTTTACTGACATCGGCGAGTTTATACCAAAGGGTGTTCATATATATATATATCAAAAGGTGTATATATACTGTACCAATGGCTTTACACACCCCTGGGTCCACACACACCCATGGGCGTACACTCACCCATGGGAGTACACACACCCATGGGTTTACACACACCCATGGGCGTACACACACCCATGGGCATACACTGACCGATGGGCATACACACACAGATGGGCATACACATGGGCGTACACACAGATGAGTGTACAGGTGGGCATACCACACAGCTAGGCGTACAGGTGGGCCTGCACTGACAGATGTGTGTGTACACACAGGTGGCCCTGCAGACACACATGGGCGTCCACACACACATGGGCATCCACACTGGGATGGGCATACAGATGGCCATGCACATACAAATGGGCATGCACACACAGATGGGCGTGCACGCACAGATGGGCTTACACACACTGACGGGCGTGCTGATATGGGCGTATACATGCAGATGGCTGTACATATGGGCATGCGCACACAGATGGCCATATCAATGGGCGTGCACACGAAGGTGGCTGTGCACACACAAATTGGCATACTCACACAGACGGTCGTACTCCCAGCTAGGTGTAAAGGGGGGCGTGCACACTAAGAAGGCATGCACTCACAGATGAGGGTACCAACACAGATGGGCATACACTCGAGAGATGGGCATAGGCCTACAGGTGGGCGTACACATAGATGGGTGTACAGGTGGGCGTGCCCACACAGATAGGCATTCAGGTGGACATGCCCACGCAAATGGGTGCGTACACAGATGGGTGTGTACACACAAATTGGCGTGAACACACAGATGGGCATGCCAGACGAGCTACAGATGGGCGTACACTTGACGATGGCCGTACACAGGCATGCACAATGGATGTACACATATACGCCCCTCGAATAAACCCCCGTCAAATAGAGGCCCCACTGCGCCATGGACAACAACGAATATATATCTATTTATTATTATTATTATACGACTGAGCTTTTTTAAAGCCAGGTCCAAACAAGCTGCACTCAAAACACAAATTGTTATTCATCTTTTATGGATTGACAGAGTCACACTTGATTGCACTTGATCAGCAAAAGGCGTCCAGCAGCGCCGGCGGTCATATTATCATCGCTTGCGATTCTAATTATAAGATGTGTAGAAGTTCTATAGAACCCTCTGGGTTTATGCTAAACACTAGTTGTGATCTTCTGTTGTGATGTTCACAACATGAGTCTTTTCTAAATGAAATATAGTAATAAAATGTATTCAAACAGTTAGTAGAACTGAAATGATGTGCCAGGAAGAGGAGTCTTCTTCTGCACAAGGTAAATGGAACTTGGGAGAGGGAGAGTCTAACAAGCTCTGACTATTGGTGATGAAGCCAAAGAAACCTCCCACATGTGACACTGGTTATTTTTTATTTAGGCTACTTGAAGTTACTGGCACTGAGGTGTGTCACCCAAAGAGTTATTTAAAATAAGCTATTACTGTCCCGACTGCAATATTTTTCAGACTAATCAATTGTCTCACAACAACTGGAAACTGACCGTGTTCCAAGAATTCAAGATCACCTGTTTTGAATGCTCATTCTTGTCTCTTTTCCATTTGAGAGATGACCAACCAGTGTTAAAACAGAGTCAGGTTTGAATAATATTTTAATACTTGTCAGATAAATGTTGCAAACATGCTGGCAATATTGGTGCAAACTGAGCAAGCATTATACATTTTTATAATGATTAAACATGCTTATCATTCACAAGGCCATAAAATATATATTGTGGACTCATATCCTCAAGGATGGAAAAAGTCAGTTTGTGAGATCCATTTTTCAATTTTCTGAATTATACATGACTGTCATGCTAAGTGTTTTTCTGTCATCTTGATGATATCGACAACCTCTGTATATAATAAATAACAAAGCAACTGGCTTCAGTTGTCAGATGCTTTTTGAATTTGAATTTCTGAAGCTCTGATTATTTTTCCAGTTGATGAATTATGCCTAATTGCCTTTGACAAGGAATACATCCACAAGATACAAACCTTGTGCCACTCACAAGCTTTACTGTAGTTGAGCTTGAAAAAATCCCAGATCTGTAGCTTTCATCTCTCACATTTCTTCTTTCAGAATTATTTCACAGATCCAGGTGTGATGATGCTATCTATGTTGCCATACCTGATTTTTGCTGCTTTTACAAATCATCAAGATGCTCTTGAAACTGTTCTCAAGAGTTGGAAAATGGCTTCATGACAAAAACAAGCTGGATCTTTGGAATTCAGCAAACAGATCTATAAATCCTTTCATACATTGTCTTGAATGTCTGAAGGAAGTAGATTGCTCCTGTCTACATCCTCCAGTCAGAGAGAGAAACTTATAATATTCAGGACTGGACTGAGACTCGGATTCCCTTTGCTTAGGTTCATTGAAAAAAAAACCCTCTTGTTCTGTTGTTGTAGTAATACAACATAGTTTTGCATGTTTAGTAATTAGAGTCCATAACATCATCAACTTCTAGTCAAGCAAATCATCAAAATAGTTATATTGTTTTGAGAAATGGCACACAATAGTTCTAGGATGACAATTATGTGAGAAATGAGTCATTATTGTATGTCAGTGATATCAATTATTCTTAATTTTTTCATTTTAATAATATTTCAATAATTATTTTCAATACAGTATATATCCAAGGGATTAAAGTAACTGTATTTTATGTACTTCTTATATGAATGCCTTGAGATTCTGACATTCTGCCTGTTCTGCCTGTAATCTAGCATGTGGCCAAATTTCGTTGAAAATGAGTAAAATTGGGGTGATTTTAGTATGCAAACAAACCTTTAAAAGTCACAACTGCCACCAAAATCAGATAGTTTTCATGAATATACAAATATACAATTTGAAGGGGATATTCCCCATCCAATGGACAATTTTATAAGGACTCTCACTAGTCAACACATACTTGTTTTTTACTCCCTTGTTATAAGATATTATTTATCACAGTTATAGCTATAAATTTCTAATTTTTACATGTTAAATGTTGTTAATTTGTTACATGGTCGGTCGATTAGCCTATGGTTAATGTTGTCCTCTTTGTACTCCCTCAATCTGAAGATAAATAAAATGATTTGATTTGATTTGAATATGAGGTCTCTCCACCTTGTTTACCTTCAATTCAGTTTGATACAATGAGCTGACATGCAGGAACAATGACTGAATTACGCGAATTTTGGCGTTTTTCTTTTCAGCATTGGTCCATGGTTCAATGTGTTAGTTGAGAAAAACAAGAGCTCAATTTGAACTCAGATATTTTTTAAGAACATTTCTAGCTCCTTAAACTAGCAACTGACTTCCTTTTTGGTTGAACAGTATTTATTCTGAGAAGTTCAAATATCTATTTCCGGAAATCACACATCCGAATCTTTGAACAGTTTAAGAGAAATGTTTCAAATTGAAAAGGGTATAATGCTTTTAGGCATCCTGCATATTATCTGGAAGTAATGGTGTATTCCGTTTTTCAATCACCCCATGAAGATCTTTACACAAATTTATCCTGTCTGACAGGGTCCCTGGTAAAAATATCGGGGAAATACGAGCCAAGTCATGTAATAACCTGTAAGCATCTTATCTTCCAACTAAAACTGGTTATAGTATATTCTTTGCCAGAACTTCTGAACAAGTAAACAGGAAGCAGATGACAGTGTTCTAAGATCCTGGAAGCTATGACTTGAAGCCATTTGTGCACATTTTCGTATATGGAGGCACAAAGAAGACATAAACAAAGTCATTTTCAGCAATCACAACGTTTTTGAGACAGCCAAATAACTGTGTGCCATTTTGACGGAGAAATAACACACATGGGAGACAATGAAAAATCATCTTCAAAATAAAAAAACCTCTACTTGCTGCAGGACAAAATAACCCCTAGGCGAGGGGGGCTGCGCCATTTCAGACATGTGGCAAAATAAGTTAATGGGCCCCCACAGTCGCATTTTCGGCATCACTCAACTTATGCCAATGTGGGAGGGCTATTTCCTGTTCGGGGCTCATTCCTGTGCAGGGCCCTCTCACATTGGGGCCCTAACTGTAACATTTTATTGTATCTAGAGCAATCACAAACTCAGTCAATATTGAAGCTTCTTAAGTTTTGCTTGTTTTATTACTTTTTCGGCATCTTGGAAGTGCTACTTGTTGTTGTGCCAACATTAACTGCTACTCGGCCACATAGGCCAGTCCACCCCTGGATACAAATGGCAGTTGGTATTTACTTTTATGTTGTTATAGAATTGATGGTAGAGTGGTCCCTGCTTTATAAGACTGTCCCTTCTGCTGTCATAAAGCCTTCTCTCATGGAGGAAGTTCGGTCTCTTGTTGGGGTCAAAATGTACTAGAAATATTACAAGAAAAATCACCATCCAAGTTGCGAGTTAATCAAGTTATAATTTTACAGAACACTAATCACATGATGAGAATCAACACTTGTCGTATCATGAGTTATAATAACCCTCATTCAGAAAAATGGTCTCATCATGAGAATTAAGTTACAATTTTACAGAACAGTAATCACATCATGAGAATCAAGTTACAATTGAACAGAACAATAATCTCATCATGAGAATTAAGTTACAATTTTACAGAACAATAATCTCACCATGAGAATCCAGTTACAATGTTACAGAACAATAATCTCATCATGAGAATCCAATTACAATTTTACAGAACAATAATCACATAATGAGAATCTAGTTACAATTGTACAGAACAATAATCTCATCATCAGAATCAAGTTACAATTTTACAGAACAATAATCTCATTATGAGACTCCAGTTAAAATTTACATCATAAGAATTCAGGATTTACAGAACAATTCTGTTTTACAGGACGTGAACACATCTTCAGAATTTGGTTTTGACATTACAGAATGCTGAACACATCAGATAAAATTTAGATTTTTTGTGAATGAATTCAAATTTCTTCATAACTATCTAATTGATTTATCTTTTTCATTTTAAATAAGGTGAACAAATTCTTTGAAGAAAAAATGTGCACAACATTCAACTGTCAACATATTCTATTAGTGGACAAATTAATTGTTTAGCCAATATGTTGTGGTTTTTCCCAAGCCTTTCACAAGTATTTCCCCTCTCTCTTCTATTTCAAAATCTCCAGACTTTTCCAACAAATTTCTAGTAGCACTGCTGATGTGAATTCGCATGCTGACCCCTCCTGCCTCCAGGTTTGAAGCAATGTCAACTGTTTCACCAAACAGAAGATACCTTGGCATTTTTATGCCAGCCACACCAGCAACACATGGCCCAGTGTGGATTCCAATTCTCATTTTAAGAGTCTCAGAAGGCATATGAGGTACTTGGCAATGTTGGATGCCATCAATTAGCTGTAGTGCCATTTGGCAGATTTCTTTTGCATGTCTGTCACCATTTCTAGATGGAACTCCACTCGCAACAAAGTATGCATCACCAATAGTAGCTACTTTGTAAACATCAAACTTTTCTGAGATATCATCAAACACTGTGTACATCATATTGAGCATCTGGACTACATCGAGAGGTGTTCCGGCAGCTGATATCTTCGTAAATGATACAATGTCAGAGAAGAAGATTGTGACTTCTTCAAAACTCTCTGGGGCAACTGGATGACCATTCTTCAACTTCTCAGCCACTGACGCTGGAAGCAGATCTTGCAGAATCCATTCCATTTTCACCTTTTCTTCCTTTAGCTCCTGAGATCTGCAAGTATGTATGATAAATGACACACTTATGACCATTTGCCTTCAGTCATAAAGCCTCTTTCTGGAAGTCAAAGATTTTCACGAAAGTCAAAGCCCGTGAGACAAAGATTTTTCCAAAAGCCATTATGCAATTTAATCACCTACCTTCCCGCAACAACTTCCTCCAGATGTTTAGTTTGGTTTTCCAAATGATTGATCATGTTGTCAACAAAGGATGGAATAACTCCTCCACCGATACATTGAAGTAAAGAGATTATTTTCCTGAAGGATGGCCTCTTGTTTGCTTGCTCACTCCAACACTTGATCATCATTTCACTCCATGCTAAAGGGCAGATATCTGAATGAAGATAAGCGAGTCCCCTTTATGTCTGCAGATTCAGTCAAAATTTAAAAGCCTTCCTATCGAAGTCATTAGTTGTATCAAACGTATTCCAATGAGAAAAGTTGAAGAGCTAAATTCGTAATTAAGCTAATTTTATTCAAGAGAGCCCTGCATTGTTTGATTTCTAAACAAAATAAGGGTTTTTCAAAGCATTAAAAACTATTTGTCTACACTTTATTCAAACAACAAAATAAATCTTGCAAGTAGCCTGAAACATTTACTCAACCTGCACTGAGATATGGTCTGTAAGGTGGAGTTTCACTTGCTTTGACTCTTTCGATTATTTCAGCATCTTCAAGAAGTGGGACATTGTCACAGAATGGAGAGTCAAGAAGAACCACTTCTTGAGTTATGATACCAAATGAATAGACATCACCCTTTTGAGTTCCTTTTCCGAAATCAGTTGAATCTTTATTTCGGAGAAGTTCAGGAGCTGTCCACAACAATTTTGAAGGATTGATTTCTCCTGAGCTTGAAAATCCAGATTTTTCTTTGATGTAATGAAGACCATAGTCAGTTATTTGACAAGACCATCGACTGTTGACCACACAGTTGAAACTTGTTAAGTTTCCATGGGAAACTGCAAAAAATAATTCAATATATTCAAGATTAACCACAACAAGAACTGTTCTTATGTTTATGGCTTCTTTTAATTGATAAGACCAAACTCAGAAGAATACTCCTATTTACCCATCTCAGTGGAATGCAAGTATTTCATTCCTTGCGCAATGTCGAAGACCAGAGAAAGCTTGAAATCCCATGTCAGGTTCACTGTGCCATTATGCAGAACATCATTCAGACTTCCACGAGGACAGTATGCCATGAGGAAACAAGGATTTGGTAGGTCAAAGCACACGCCAGCAAATGGATTCACATTCTCATGTTTTATCCTTTTCAAAATCTTCAACTCCTGAAGGACTTTGTTGTCAGAGAACGAAACTTCATTATCACCAAGGTTTTTTATCACAACCAACAGATTCCTCACCGTACCAATTTCAACAGAACCCTATAATGAGAGATAAAAGAGACAAGTTAATGTATTGTCAGTGAGAAAAAAAATGCAATAAAATTTTGTTTGCAGCATAATTTTTAGTGTTCCACGTTTTGCAGTTAATAGCAAGGCTATCTACAGAAAATATCGCTGCAATCTTTTAAAATATAAAAGCACATTCATAAATGTACCATTTGTCTGGCAGAGTTCATTGACGCTTTTGAAGTTATTGTAGCATGGCTGCTGCTGTAACTTTGACCTGTCATCTGAATTTCACTTCTTGGAATATTAAATGCTGCCAAATTCTGCAATTCATGTCCATCTCTGTAATAAAGAACAGTTACGCAATATTTCTAATAGTGTAAAATAATGGGATAAGTGATATCAACGGAAAGTTGTAATTTATCATATTTCTAAAAAGCTTAATTGTGAGCTTCGACATACAGTACAACCCAAAATAAAGGATGATCACCCCAGAAAGAAGGAAGAATCAGCCACTACTTTACCCGTTCACACCTTTGACATGTGGAGTGGCAAGGAATGACCTTATCACTATTTATTTGACTACCTCTGAATCACTTCCTACTTTTACCAACTTGAAACTACCTTTTAAAATTACATTAAAATCACATTTAAACAACACCAATTTAAACTCAATCACCCCCATTGTGTTTGATTTACTTGATATTTTGCACCTCTGCTAATTGCAGTTACATTAGTAGCTGTTTAAATAGACTTCTTAGTGTGGGCTGAGGTTGTAGTAAGGAGTCAAAGGGATCTGTAAGGAGATTTGGGGTGGAGAGGAGAAAAGAGGGCAAAATAGGTAAACAGGACTTCTGAGAGAAAATTTTCTTAATTTATTTTGGGTTGTACTGTACGTGTAAGTCTGACTTACCGAATTTTTTTGATGGAAAAAACTACAAGCAAAGTAATCAGCACAATGATGGTTGCTCCTGCACAAGCAATGATTACAGAGATGTCCCACTTCCTAGAAAAGCACAACTCATTTTGCCATCCACATGGAGGAGAGTCTAGAGGGATGGTTGTGGAATTTCCTGGCCAAAGCAAGCCTGACCAGTCATTTGGTTCATTTGGTTTATACATTTTCTTCGCCTCCCCCTTGCTGGAGATCCATTCCACCAACAATGTAAGTGTTCCATTGTTAATCATGTAAACATGGCCATTGGCCAAGCGGTCTCCTTTGTTATCGATTGCAACAGACCCGGACATTCCATCAAACGATGAATTGAGGATATTTTGAGTCACCATCCTACCATCATCAGGAAAATAACCTTGTTCTAGAGTTTTGTTCACTGCGTTTGCCCAGAGCTGAACTGCATCATACAGAAGACCTAAAATAAAGTGTGATTTAGACAAGACTTTACATGTAGGTAAGGAATATAACATCTTATTACGCAAGATATGAAACTACAAAATTTCGAGCAAACCATTCTCTACCCCCGTAAATCCTATTTGCTTTCTAATTTTCCTTCTGTGTAGTCAATTGAGAATGAGATTTTATGACCATTCTCAATGTATCTAGCACTGCTAGATATTTGGAGAAGTTTGCAAGGATTCTATAACATGACAATCATTTGTGGCAGCTTGAGGATAACTCTCAGCTCAGTAACCCAGATACTGCTTGTGCCAGCCAATGGTAAAGCGGAGATAATCGGAAAGACCCAAAAATTCTTTAAACAGCATAATGTATACATACCCCTTTGCAGAGGGGTGCAGAGCTTGAGGGGTTAAAAACAAGTTGCCAAACTCTATCCCATGGGTAGCAGCTTGGCAGGGAATTTCAAAAAAGGTTGAGAACAATTTGCATAATGGTTTGCAAGAAAATCTCTGGAGAGCAATGGGCTTTAGACATGTTGTAAAGGATCACTTAATGGTGTACTGTATGACTCACCTCCATAATTTGCGTCATACTCATCCACATCTTCAACATCACGAAAAGTTGCATTTTCAAACAATTTGTGGCCAAATGCTTCTATTCTCTTGCTGTTGGTTTCATTCCACATCTCAGTGTTAAATTTTGGCAAGGCAACTCTTGCTAACAACCAGCCATCATACAAATATGAACTTTCTGTTGAAGTCGATGAATAGTCTTCAGTGATAATATACACATAGCCCTTTAACATTTTCTCCTTATGCACAATTTTTGCCAGTACATGCTTAGTGCGTGCATAACAGAAAATAATGAGGATTCGTGCTTTTTTTAAGGCAGTTATCACAATGTTCTTCAATTCATAGCTTGCCGCTTCGTTCAATTCTCTCGGACCTATGATATCACGAACCTTATAGTGGAAAACATCTGCTTTATTCAGCTCAAGTGCGGCAACCAAATGCCTGTCCAATTCTTGATTCAATTTAAAGTGAGAACTTATGACGGCAACTCTATTCCATTTAAATGTCTGCAAAATTGCCAATATACTGGTCACATAGTTAATGCCAGATACCGTAACCCTACTGAATGTGGGATAAATGCTCTTATCGGACAGTGAAATCATTTGGCATCCCCATGATACTACTGGAATATTCCACACATTTGCCAATAGCGACTCTGGCTGGCAGATAGGGCTGCATGCGTCTCCTATTATAACATCCAGGTCTTTGTTAATTTTCCAAATGTCCAGTAGCATCTTCATTCCTTCTCTTTGATCACATTTTGTATCTCTCCAGTGTAACTCTATATCATAACCTGTTACAAGCCCCAGCCTGTTAATATTGTCAAGTGCTGGTAAAATCATTGATCCAATTGTCTTTCCAGCTTCCCATCGTCCAGTCCAGGGTATCAAATGAGCCATAATGATTTTCTTTCTTGATGAACTTGTTCTGTTCCCTGCTTCACAGCCATTAAACGATAATGAAAGCATCAAAAGAAATAGAGACATCCATTTCATATCCATTTTGAAACTTATTATAGGTATTTGTGTCCAACAGTTATCATATAAGCTGATAAATAGATGATCTTTTGGTGCGGGATAAAGTCAGTACTTCTATCACAATACGAAAACAAAAAAGACTACAACATGGTGCTGCATATTACCAAAGCAGATTGACATTGTTGAATACAACATCCAGTAGTATGTACACTAGCTTGTGAGCCAAAATCATGATATGAATAATAAGTTATTTTAATGGTTGATCTGTAATGCTTCCAGAGTTTACTGTGTCAACAGTAAGTCCAGTCTTCAAAGTAAGTTGTATGTACATTCCCTTGAGTAAGTGTCGATGCATAAAATGGCTCTGCACAAACATATTTAGCCTTTCTTATTGTCATTGCATACATGTACATGAAATATGGCCAAGGGTGCTGGAAGGTAATGCTGGCCATTAAAAAGGTGGCACTAGCTGTCAATTGTATGTAGGTCCCATTATTCCTACAATGTACAACCTATAATGTTACATACAAATCATATCAGCTTCAAACCTTTCTCCTTTTATTTAATGCAGCTGTATCAAAAAAAGTTCTTTAAAAATTATATAGAATACATTGTTTTTAAACTTTCTATTTGGCTTTGATTCTGTAAAACAGTAGAATGCAATTTTGGTTGAGAAGAATATTCATAGCACTTAAAGGGCATCAGTGAACCAGCACAGATCCACAGGCAAAAACAATCTGTTTCATGTGTGCTCCATTCAACTGCTGCCTCTATTTGCTTATTACTATTAGAAAAGGTATGACAGCTATCTTGGCAATGCTTGAACTTTTCCAGACTGAACTGGTACGTTGTCACTGTAGCAGACGACAGAGGTAACTGTAAAATGCAGTTCAAAAGACATTGAGAGCCGACCAGGAGCCTTCCCCCCCCCCCACATCTCCTCCAAAATGAACAATTTGACAAACAGGATTGTTGCTATTTTGTTCACACAGTTATTTAAGTTATAAAGCTGACAAAACAAAATTGAGAAACTGTGGACAATTTTGAAGTATTTCACAGGATTGCTTCAACAAAGTGACCCACATGCCATAATTTTTTATCCGCTGCTGTGTGTTGACTGGCTGGTTCTTAAATCAGTGTATGTTTGATGGAGGTTAATTTTGTCCACATTTGACTTGTCTAGACCGCATTTTGTAATGTTATCTGTATTCCCCCCCACAGGCAGATAATTATAATTACATAGCTATTAGCTGTTAGATAAACAGTAAATTTTTGTTAATTGATAGTAAAGATATATATATACACTACCCTCCAAAAGTTTGAATACACCTGGATAAGTGCAGTTTCTTCTAAAAATACTTGATTTTGAATGGAAATTTTGCTTAGTATTTACGCCAAAAAATAAAGCAAGTCACATTTAAGTCATAAGTTGTCTTTATTTTGACATTTAGGTCATTTTTGGTGAAATTTATGGTCTTTCTCGATATCCCAAATTTTGGAATTTTTTAGAAAATTGTCACAGCCAAGTTATCTTTTAGGTTTATAAAATTTAATCATATTTAAGCGTTTCCAGGGTTGAAACGTGATCGTAACAGTTATTTTAGACCCCCGAAAAGACCGTTTAAAAATTTGACACTGACCACTAAAAAATGCAAAATTTAGATAATTTCGGGTCACCATGAAGTATAATAATAAAATGTATCTTCTCTAATGAAAATTATTTTATTTAAGCTGTTTCAGCATTGTTTTGACCCAAAAATAGCCAAAATCAGTATTTTTGTCAGATTTTCAACGGCCATTTTCTGGTCTGAAACTACTTGTAAAATAATCACAAACTAGTGGAAATGTGTAAAAAATGATAAAATGTCTTAAATATGGAAGATAACAGTGCTTTTATAGCTGTTCATAAAAAATGAAAAATGGGATATAGAGAAATTTAAATAAATGTATACATACCAAAATGATCTAAAACTATGAAATTTGGACACCTTATGGCCTGAATGTGAATTTCCATATTGTTTAATGTAAGTATAAAACAAAAGTTGTGTTGAAGCTGAGGTATTTTTGAAAGAAATCGCACCTTTTCAGGTGTATTCAAACTTTTGGAGGGTAGTGTATAGTAAAGATATAAAGTAAAGATAGATAGTAAAAATAGATAGTAAAGAAAGATAGATAGATAGATAGTAAAGATAGATAGTTAGATAGATAGTAAAAATAGATAGTAAAGATAGATAGTAAAGGTAGATAGTAAATATAGATAGGAAAGCCAGATAGTAAAGCCAGATAGTAAAGATAGATAGTAAAGCCATATAGTAAATATAGATAACAAAGATAGATAGTAAAGACAGATAGTAAAGATGGATAGTCATGATAGATAGTAAAGGCAGATAGTAATAAAGATAGACAGTAATGATAGATAGTAAGGATAGATAGTAATGATACTGACTGATCATATGAAAAGAAATGTTGCGTTCTGGCCTTGCCATTTGTGGGGCAGGTCATTCACTGCTCATTCCTTCATTCAAAAACCTCAGGGAAACCAGTGACCAATCAGGGGAATGGTTTATGGTTGATTGATTGAAATTAAAATAACACTTGTCCACTGTTTTAAATTGATATGAGCAGTTATTATTGATATAACAGTCATTATTTTATAATTTTTATCCAGTGTTGTCAGTTCACAGCTAGGGTGATATTTCATGCCAATCAATTGATTGCAGTGTATGGCAGTTTTGATTTAATTCACTTTCATGTTAGCTTATTTTTTGGTCCGTCTGAACTGAATTTTACTGAAATGTGTGAATATTCTAATTGTGCTGACATGCATGAATACCCTCACTTCGATTTTTATAAGTCTTCTACACAATTCTAAACACATTAATTCAAACTGAAAATGGTGTGTTGTGTGAAAATTAGGGTTTATTAGACTTACTAGGTGGCGCCCTACTGTTGACATTTTAATGCACACATCTCTTGGATTTTTACCTATTTTTCTTTGAAAAGAGAGAGAATTATAGGGATAGACCTATATGGACTTGTTTATAAAGGATTACTCCTTATTTCTGTGAACTTTTTACGGACACTATTGCCTTACTTGCTTTGTACAGAGCACCAGAAAGTTTTGGTATGCCCACAGAACTGAGGTCAGGAAAAATGGCAGGCAACGAACAAGGTGAGACCAATCCAGTTACTTTGCAGACAATCTCTGAGAAGCTTGATGGCTTGAGTTCTCAACAAGAAGATATGAAAAGAATGTTGGAAACGAAAATTGATGAATTGAGAGATGAATTGAAGGCTGATATTGAAAATAGACTTGAGGGATTTAAGACACAAATGTCACATGATATTGATAGATTGAATGAAGAATGTTCTAGTTTGAAACAAAACATGGATCAGTTGAGTGAGAGATTAGCCACTCTATCTAATGCAACAGAGAACAACAGTGACACAAGACCTGTAAATACTGAACCTGTGAACAATATTGACCAAACTGTGGTAATAACAAACTTGACTGAGCCACCTGATTACCCACTGACCCTCAATGACCGTATCTCAGACTTGATGCAAGCAATGGGGGATGGAGTTGCTGATGTTGAAGTGAAGCAGGTGAAACGTTTGAATGGCCGTGATGGGAAACCTGGGCTGGTTAAAGTTGCTCTAGACTCATTAGACTCTAAGAAAAAGGTGCTGCAAGCTAAGTACAGCCTGTGAGATTCTAATTCCTACAAGAAAGTGTGGTTAAGGTCGAGTAAATCCCACATAGAGCGAGTACACGAGCAGAATGTTAAGAAATTACTAGAGCTGATACCTGGTGGTAATCAAATCAAGCTCACAAGTAATGGCAGATTGTTGTCCAAAGATGATCAATCACAACAGGTGAATTCCAGAGGTCATGTTTATCACTCTAGCCGTGGTGGTTCTGGTGCCCGTGGTCGTGGTGGCAGTGGTCCTGGTGTCCGTGGTCGTGGTGGCAGTGGTTCTGATACCCGTGGTCGTGGCAGTGGTTCTGATGCCCGTGGTCGTGGCAGTCCTGATACCCGTGGTCGTGGCAGTCCTGATACCCGTGGTCGTGGCAGTCCTGATACCCGTGGTCGTGGCAGTCCTGATGCTGGTGGTCGTGGCAGTCCTGGAGCCCGTGGTCGTGGTGATGGCATCCTCAGAGGTTCTTCTCAGGGAGTTGGCCGTGGAACAAGTTCCCCATAGGACATTTTGCCCACTGAGCTGAAAGTCATCCAGTGGAATGTGAATGGCTGGTCGGGTGAAAATATCCAAACTAAGAAAGTTATTTTTGAACACTTTAATGCAGACATTATTTCTATCTGTGAAACCCATTTAGAATCTCATTGTAAAATACAATTTGATGATTATGTGTGTTTTGAACACAACAGACAGTCAAGGAACATTAGGTTAAGGCGGACATTTGGTGGTGTACAGGTGTTGGTACACAATAGACTGCTTAGTTTTTATGGTGTTACTATTCTTGATAAAAGTAAAGATGGGATACTGTGCCTAAGATTTACGTGTAAGACTTCTGATTTTAATTTCATTCTGTTTTCATGTTATCTTCCTCCCCAGAATTCTGTGTGGGGCCGCGATGCTGATGGGTTTTATGCCCATATCTTAAATTTGATGTATGTTTATAATGATGCTGATATGATGCTTATACTTGGTGACTTGAACTCCCGTGTTGGTCATGACTCTGACATTGTTGATTGTTTAGACACAGCTGAGCTGCCTATCCGTAATATTATAGACAATACCAAAAACAAGCATGGCGAAAGTTTGTTAGAGTTTTTGAAAGACGGTCAACTGTGTATCTTAAATGGTAGGGTAACACCTGAACACAACAATTTTACCTTTGTGCAACCTTGTAGAGGCAGTTCGGTTGTTGACTTTGCTATTGTTCCCCATGACAATTACAAATTTATGAAAACCCTGAAAATCCATTCACCTTTGCAGGTGATGAGCCTCACTAACACCAGGGGGCAGTGTCCAACTGATCAGTCCCTCTTGGAGTTAGTTATTAGTCCTCATTACTCACAGGAAAATCCTACAATTGAGTCAAATGAAAATGTTGAGGTTTCTGATACAAATGTTTCCGAATCAGATAACAGCAGATACTACACAAGGTATGACGTGAGTGATGTACCTGAAAGCTTTCTGCAATCCCCAGGTGCTTAAACAGCAATCCAAGATTGTATAAATAAAATTGAAGGGCATGTCTTTGATCAGAGGGAAATTGACGATGCATATCATGTGCTATGCAATGTTTATTATACAGAAATGGATGCTAAGCTTAAAAAGAAAAATGTGCATCCTTGTGCCAAAAAGAGATTGCGACATACAATGAAGCCCTACTGGACAGAAAGACTTTCTAATTCGTGGGAAGAACTTTGCAAAACCGAAAAGAAATACTTAAAAGAACCACAGAATTCTAGACGCCGTAGGCAGCTACGTGATAACTTTAAAACCGCCCAAAAACGTTTGATAGAGAGTATCGGAAAGAAAAAAGAGCCTATCAATGGAAAAAGGTTGATGAAATTGCCTCTTTAGATACTGCAAACCCTCGGAAATTTTGGCAGGAGATTAAGCAATTAGGACCTCGGTCAGCTGGTAATATACCAATGTCCGTCTATGAAAATGATATTTTGAGTTCTGATACTCAGAAGGTCTTCTGCAAATGGAAAACCGATTTTAGAAACTTATACAATGCCAAATCTCAGCCTGGTGTTTTTGATGATGACTTCCTCCGAAAGGTCCAAGATGAAATACCTTTTTTAGAACGGTCTACAGAAAATCTGACACTGAATGCTGCTGTTACTGAACAAGAGGTTAGGGCTGCAGTTAACAAATCTAGATGCAAGAAAGCAGTAGGGATAGATAGTCTCCCTAATGAGGTTATGAAAAATGAACCGTCGCTGAGACTATTGCATGGCCTATTTTCGAAGATTTTTGCGGCCAATTTAGTCCCATCAATATGGAAAAAGGCTATAATAAAACCAATACCCAAGGGTGCACTTATTGATCCTCATATTCCCATGAATTATAGAGGTATATCACTCCTGTCAACGGTATATAAGCTTTACACCAGCATTCTGAATAATCGATTACTGAAATATGCTGAAAATCACATATATCATGATGAGCAGAATGGGTTCCGTCCAAAGAGGTCATGTGTAGATCATTTGTATACTTTGACGACAATTCTCAGACACAGAATCAATCAGAATAAGGATACTTTTGCCTGTTACATTGATGCTAAGAAAGCCTTCGACAGGGTGAATCGTGATTTATTATTCTAAGTTATTGAAGAAAGGTATAAATGGTCAATTCTATGAAAATTTGAAGAATTCATATTCTGGGAATGTGTCCTGTGTAAATATAAACAACTACTTAACTGAATGGTTTGACATTGACATGGGAGTCTGTCAAGGTGACACATTATCACCTACTCTGTTTGGAATTTATATCAATGACATGGTTGATGATATCAAAGGTCTTGAAATGAGAATCCCTATTGGTGATACGAAAAATTAGCATTCTGCTAAATGCTGACGATGTAGTGGTTCTAGCAGATAATGAAGCTGACTTACAAAAAATGCTAGATAAAATTTCTCTGTGGGGACACAAATGGCACATCAAATTTAACAACAACAAATCACATGTAGTCCATTACAGAAAAAAGCGAAAGAACGTAACAAAATTCAATTTTTCTTTGAGCAACAAAGACCTGAAACTTGTTGATCGATACAAATATTTGGGAGTTATTCCCCAGGAAAATCTGGACTATTCAGTCACTTCGGATGTCTTGTCAGGGGCAGCAGGTAGAGCGCTTGGTTCCTTATTGAGTAAATATAAGAAATTAAATGGGCTAGCGTATAATACATTCACAAGATTATACAAAACATGTATCTGTCCAATACTTGACTATGGTAGCGAAATTTGGGGAGCCCAGAAATACCCAAAAATAGATCAGATTCAAAATCGAGCAATTAGGGCATACTTGGGGGTTCATAAGTTTGCACCTATTGTTGGTATTCAGGGTGATATGGGATGGACCAGTAGTTTAGTCAGAAGACAATCAAGTATGGTGAGACACTGGAACCACCTGTTGAAATTAGATCAAAATCGAATTACAAAAAAGATTTTTATGTGGGACAGGGAACAGACCTCCAATGGATGGGCCTCGGATATAAGGGCATTATTCGAACTTATTGGTAGACAAGACGTATATGATAGAATGATTCCCCTGTCACCTGAAGTTGCATGGGCTAGTCTATTTGAGAAAGAATGTGAACGCTGGGTAATTTCTGTGCAGAATACGCCGAAGCTCAGAACTTATGAAATTTTTAAGAGGCAGTTTAGAGTCGAAGAATATGCCCATTTACGTAAAAGGAAGCAGCGCTCTCTGCTGTCCCAACTGAGACTAGGTATCCTCCCCCTTGAAATAGAAACTGGTAGGTGGAAGAGTATTGATGAACAAAACAGATTATGTAAATTATGTTCCGATGACCAGGTTGAAAATGAATACCATTTCCTCTTTGGAGGCCCCTTCTACTCTGTTCTTAGGTGTAATTATTTTAGTAACATCAATACCACCTTTGATGAAATGCTTACGATGAATGCTCAGGAAAAATGGGAACTTGTAATGCGCCCAGATTATATTAGCCATACTGCTAAATTTATATCTTTACTGTATGAAAGAAGGAAGTCTGCCTTGTTTGTATGAATGTTTCAAAACCAACGATCTCCTTTGTATAACAAACATTAGTATCAATTATTTGTCTCAGTCTGATTGTGTTGAAGAGTGAAATTAGTTTTTGTTTATCGCTGTAAGTAATCCAAGTTAAGCTGAACGACATTTCTTATATTTTCATCCTTTTCATTTAAATTTTTATATTAATTTTTCTTTGAATGAACATATGTATATATATATGAATTATATAAAATCCTTTGATGTTACTAACTTTTCATAAATAATTATTGTTGGCGCGCCACTCATAACAGTAAAATATGATACTAAAGTGACTTGTAAGCCCAGTGGGCTGGATGTGGATGTAGATTCAATTTAAATTTTAGAATTTTTGATATTGTATTTTCTTAAATTATCCACTGTACGCATATGTCACTTAAATAAACATCTAACAACAACAACAACAACATTAGTATGACATATTTTTATTATTGTTGGTGTGGCTATGACAACGTACCAGTTCAGTTTGGAATTCAGATTTTAGATTAATTTTTTGCTTAATTTTAGTGTTTAAAACAACTGACAACACTTCCAGGTATGTTTGGCATCAAGGAAATGCACCAGAGTAAGTTATGTATGCGACATCCAGGTGTTTTCTTTGTGATAAATGTGAATTTAGAGGTATTATACAACTGACTACATAGAAGGTTGTCTGCTGGGATCTCAAAGCTGTCATACCTTGTTATTAGTTAATGAGAGGAGTTAGTCAGTGGACTGGCCAAGTCAACATGAATCTCATTGTTTCTGCCTGTGCCTGACCACATCATACACTGTTTTTTAAGTAGTAACAAAAAGATTAACTTTCCTCTGGTGTGACAGACATAATCAACAGTTTGAGATTTTTGAAAGCAATTGAATGAATGCTTGAGTGTTTCATAGTTGCCTGTTTGTTGTTTCAATGAGTTTCTTTGATGAAGAAAACCATAAACAATTAATTAAATCACGCCGGAAAAAATCTGACACTGCTTTAGAAATCTTCAGTTTTTTGTACATTGTAGAGCCTGTTGGCAGGGCGAGTGCAAATGAGTCCTGCAATGGGAGGATGGATCTAAGAGCCCTCTGTAAAACTTTCCAATGCTCTAACATAGGGAAACCACATGCAATTTGGGAGTTATTTTAAGAGTTAGGTTGCATGCCCTCACATCTGGATTGAAGTATACAGTATTAAGTCATTTGAGCGACCGAGTGTTAACACTACAAGATCAAGATGATGCCTTGACATCCTTGTGTTTAACCCATTCCTTTTCTGATGCATCTGCAATGAATAATGTCACATTGAGTAGATAATTGTCTTGCAGTATGAAGTAGTGCCCAGCATGTCCCAAGAAAAGTAATCAAAGTTGAGGAAAGTGACTACTTCAATGCTGTGAGTGATGTAGTACTCCTTCATTTTTGATGACTAATATTTCAAGCAATATGTACTTATCTGTCAGTAGATAATTCGCCCTTAATTTGCTTATAAAAGTTAGGACCTGTGTGCTCACAGTATGGCTGACATTTTCAAAAGTAACTGTTTCCTGATACGTGACTGTTATTATATACCCCTTTTGAGTTTTGGCAGATTATATTATTACTTAATACAATTCATGGATATGCATGGCATTAGCTTACCTTGTGGATAATTAGTCATGAGCGGGAATTATTTGCAATTAAAGAGAATCTTTCCCAACTTTCTCTCAGAGCGTGAATAGGTCAAATGAGGTCAGACTGTGGATAAGTCTCTTGCCTTGTCAAAGGCAGCTGACCAACCAACCAACCAACCAGACAAGATTACATGGCATTCTTACAAAATTATGATCTTGCCTTTGACCTGAGGCTTTTTGCATTGATCCTGGTTTTTCTCGGGACAAATAGGCATATTGTGGTGTCTAAGTCTACATGTATCTATTAGGATAATCCACATGAATTTAAACAATTCTCTGATTATAATTGGACAGTTGGTATCATCAGTTGTATCAAAAATGACTAAAATATGAATTAAAAGACTTCGTTACAAGAGAAAAGAATTTCAACGCATCATTCATAATTATACACGGGTATCATTGCCAAATATGGACATCAATGTTACAACAGGTACTGTCCTTGATTGTCTTTACAGGGTTGCATTTGTTGCTTTCCAGTTTCCATCAAACAATGCTGTATGTAATTGGTAGACTAACGGGAAGCTGGAGGATTTTGGACAATGAACTCTATACAGGCGGTACGATCAAAACTGTGATTGCAGCTTTGATTACATTGTTGAACTACAGACTCAGAAAAGTAAAGGGAGTTGTGAGCCAGCAGAACTCCATACAGATGTGTTTTCAGTGAATCATCATTGGGCATGATTTTGAATTATCTGTCGTCCATTTTAAAGCAACTGGCAATGATGAAGTAATGCCAGTTTTCAAGTTAAACAGTGTCATAACTTCTAATGGACCTGCAATTTGCAGTGTAACTCTAGATAAGTATATTATTCAGAACCAGGGGCAATTTTCTTGACAGGTTACCACGCTTAACATGGAAGAAGGCATTTATATTAACTCTGTGGTTATATTGATAAAGAGTCATATTCCAACATAATGCACATTGCATTATGATTCTCAATCATACATATAATGTCAATTCAAATTCAATTATTTACATTTACATTTATACTGCTTTCAGCACATCAAATTTAGTAATAGCAGAAATTCTAGACCAAACCTGATTAAAATACATATCACATTTCAAATGAATGCCTTTCACACCCAAACTCAAACCATATATATATTCTGATGCCAGACATACATTTTTGAATAGAATCAGAAGCCTTAGTGACATTTAAGCACATTAGTAAAATATAAACACTATCAGCCACATTTTCCAAACATGGATGAGGCTTTTTGCCTGAATAAAAATGGCATGGCTCTGATTGAATATGCCCTGGTTTACAATATTCTACGTTTCATGTATGCTAAAACTCATGAGAAGAAATTCTGCTGGCTTCACGTCATTAAAAAAAAATCACTTGTGGTGAAATTCCAAAATTTTAAGTACATTTTCATTTGAAACGCCACTACTGGGGCCCCAGTTCAATATCCCCCGGGGCATTTTTGGTCATTTTTTGTAGAATTTTGGAGGAGTTCAGTTCAATATCCAGTTCAATATCACTGGCATGGCAATTTTTAATGTATACAGTTTTGCCACATCAAAGGGATTAGTGGGGCCAGATCTGCATAAATTATCTTTGATCTCGAATTAATTAAGGTTAATCGTTGTGCCATATGGATCGGAAAGCCCTGCGGGCATGTCATTGTTGACTTTGATCGTCATGCCCTGCGGGCATGTAACATGTCGTAACTACCTGCCCTCCGGCTGCTCCGCTTATTGATCTCTCAGTTCTTTTTAGAATTATGCATATTACAGTAACTGCTATATAACTTAATGGTGGGTTCATGAATATTCTAGTAACTCTATTCCTCTCTTCCAATCCGCTGTCTCCGCGTTGCTCCCTCCAGCGTATATAAGATCTCACCCCGCTCTCTTCCCACTTATTCATTCTTCTGATTCTCAAGAATTGCATCGACTCTCTTCTCCTCTACCAAAATGTCTTTTTCCGGCGAAACTCCTGTCGTCAAGGCCGTCACCCACACTCTGAGTGAGAAGACAAAGGTCGTGGGTCACCCTGGTGACAAGTGGAAATCTGGCTATGTCACTTTCAGTAGGGTTGCTCAGAACAGACATGGATGGAGGAATGTGCATATATCCAAGAGGTCTTTCGAGAAACTCTGCGAAAACTTGAACGCTTTCAGTGAGGCTTTGGCTAATAAGACTCACAACCATCTGATGCTCACAAAGAAGCAGCACGTCCTCACCACTTCTTTCAAACCCGAAGGTAAAGATGCTCTAATGTACGTCAGCATTCTACACCCTGTCGATGAGGCCGAAATCATCACCCCGAAGGACGCGATGAACCACTCCAAGACCATAAACATTACCATCGAAGAGTTCGAGAAGTTTGTCTCTCTACACCGGGAAATCATGGACGTCGTTCAGAGTAAAACCTCCACACCCGAAAGCGAAGACAGTCTCACTTTAGATTGCTTCAGATGGACCTGCAAGGACACTGGCGATCGTTCGCCCTGGGTCTTCACCACTCGCGAGGAATGCAGCAGGAACGCCGACTTTCACTATTGCCAATTGAATAGAGAACACTTCCAGGGACAGCCTATGGAATACGACTACGAGAGTCATTACGAATTCCACCCCGTGGTGGTGCGTCGTCCCAACAAGCTGGAAGTTATCCAACACGTCGCTTATTGCATGGCCGTGAAAGACTTGGCTCTCGACGGCGTCGACATGACCAAGCCTCCCCCAGAAGTTGCCGTTGTCGAGGTATTGTTTCACCTCGATCGCCCCACTTTGAAGGTGATGGCCAGGAAAGTGTTGACCAAACTCTCTTACAAAAATTTGTATCTGACCGGGGAGCTCGTCGACATATTCGACTACACCGGTGGATTGGAGAAAGTCCATCATTGGCTCGTAAAGCATATTCAGTCTTGCGATGGTAAATTCTACACTCGCCTGATCGATCACTGTTACGATGCCGTATTGTCTGATATGGGCAAAGAATGAAATGTCTGCTTATGAAGTTGCTGTATTTTTCTGTTTTAAATGTCTTTAATCGCTATTACTTAAAATAAAGTGTCAAGTTTTTAAACCTAAATATCTCTGCCTTTGTTATTCTTTTTTCTTGCTAGTGTCTAAAAGTAATTACGATAAGAAGAACAAAATCATCTTTTTCTTAAAAAGTCGACTCATTTTATTTCCCCTGGTTCAATTACTGGCTTAATTGACAACGGCAAATGTTAAATACATCAACAACAACAATAACAATAACAATAACCAGTACAACAATGACGGTAAAATTGACAAGTAATAACCGTCCTCTAGAAATTGATATATACACTTTTTAATAATCGGAAATATGATAAATTTAAATGTCAAGTAGTCTGAAAAATTTCCATGCATTCTGTTGAGAAAGAGAAAGAAAGCGACAATATTTTAGAACATATATATGTGTGTTCCTATTCTACCAAGTAAAATAAAAAGTTGCTTGAAATATTAAATGAGAAATACGACTAACTCTAAGGGTGACTTAGGACGACTTCTGTTCGACATTGGTCCGAGGAATTGGGAGGCGGGTGAGGAAGGTAGGCGCGGTTTACCGTATACGAAGGTTGATTAGTAGCCGTACGGAAGCGTGTCGTATGTTCCGCTGATCAGAGCTCTCTTGCTATAAGTCACGCGCACCTTCTTCAACTCTTCCCTACTGAACAGCACAAACCGTTTCTTACACCTGCGAATCTTGTCGAATCGAGTCACTATGTGTCTGTCGCAACCCGACGGTGTCGGGTAGGAGTCGGGGTCCGCGAAATAGAGAACCAACTCTTTCAGCTTGTCGAAGCTGAGCCTCTGCGCGTTCTCGTAGTTCTGAGTGACCCCCTTCAACTTCACAACCTTCTCCCCCTTGTTCGTCTTGTAAGCGTAAGACTTGGGTCCGCTGCTCACGAAACTCTCTATATGTTCCCCCTCTTTCAGCTCATTCGTCCAATCCCCCAGGTGCGCGCCTATTTTCGGTTTGTATTGTTCAGAGTCATTCTCGTCGTACTCGAAGATAACCGAATCAGTATCAAAGTACAGAACTCGCTCTCCGAGGCCTCTAAGAGTTTCGTACAGTCGCCTCCTCGCGTTGGAGGTGGTGAAGGCGGCTATAAAAACATTCACGTGGGACATTTCGGGTACAAAGCCCGAGGCGTACTCGTATTGCAAGAAACACCTGTCCTCCGAGAGCACGTTGGCTTCCTTCAAAATCTTCGAAGGATCAGTCGTGATCTTGAACAGTTCGGGGGCGTCCGTCACCAGCTGGTGAATAGCGTGACTTCGGGACTCGCCGTATTTTCCCCAAAAGCTATTGAGCAAAAGTTTGTTTGTCGCCCTTTTCCCCGAATTGTACTCTATATTCTCCGCTTCCAACACTACGCCCTCGACGTCTTCGTATTGCTTAATGTATGCCGCTTTCTCCTCCGGAGTCATGCAGGCTTTCGGCCACCCCGAAGCCTCCTGCTTGCCCTTCAGGAAAGCGTTCACGTACTCCGTAAACAACCCTGAGCCCTCCACAGCTCTGTCATACTTGGAGCGTTTCTCAAAGTGATAGACCTCGTGAACCTTGACCACCTCGTACCCCACCGCCAGGGCATCTTCCAGATCGATAGTCGTCCATGTCCCTATCAGCTCCCTCTTCTCGGGCGCGCAAGCGCACCTCTTTTTGTTGAGGGAGTGGGCGCAGGTTCGACACAGGGGGAACAGTAATTTCCCGTTGCTGCGAACCGGTAGGCAGGGGTGGTAAAGGCCGCGGGGAGGCCTTACCCTGCATTGCACTATTCCGAAGTAGGGGAAATGTCTGTCGAGTCGGGAGCCACTATCACCTGCGGTATACCTAAAGGGAATACGTCATTTTTCAGCACCATCGGATAGAGCGAGCAAATGTCGACGTAACCTATCTTCAGGGAGCCTCTGGATTCCCTGTAGAGCTTGACGGCATTAGTGCGACCCCCGTAGAAGGCATCACGCGGGTCTAACCTTTGCTGCAAGTCCAGCTCTTCGGCCAACCGCAGGATGTCCGGCTCCCGCAGGAGGAGAGCCTTGAATTCGCATTCCCAAATAACTCTGACCTCCATCTTCAACTCTTTCCTGAGGTATCTCAACCGGCTAGTCGTTCTAATGTACAGAGTCTCCAGAGTTTCCCCCGTGTGCGGGTGAGTGAGAGGATCCGACGTCGCCTCCCGCGGGTAGCACTTCCTGCAGCCGTGGAATATGCACCCCATGTACTCCCACGCCGTCTCCCGCCCCGTAAGCTCGTCCCGGTGGTACCCATCCAGTTTCAACCAAGTCCCCTCCTCGGAGGACTTGTTTCGGACTCGATGTTCTCCGCCGTTACGAGCGTGTCTAATAGTCACTCCCAGACGTCCCGCCTCGTACTCCAGCCATATTATAGAGTCGCGGCTGTGGTTGTCTTGACCCGAGAAACCCGTGGCAGGCATGCGAGCGAACGGAGTGCTTTTGAAAGCGCGCTCCTTCACCCGCACGTCTTCCTCATTTACCCGCGTCCCCGTTCCGTCGTATAACATACTGACGCCGTTTCTATTGTACTCTGTCAGCTTGCGTCCGTCCTCCGTCTCCACCTCAAACTCCTCCGTCAGGAACAAGTACCTGAAAGTGGCCATACACACGCTGGCGAGGGTGTTGTACTGGAAAGGGTCTATCCCCTCCGTCACAGTCCTAGTCCCCGTCCCTCCCCTGATGGGTACCTCTACAGTCTTAGACGTTATGCCCAAGAGCCAAGCCCGGAATGCGTTGCAGCTTTCCTGGAGGATGTTCACGTCATCCTCGCAGTACTGCATGATTTCCTTCCTGAAATTGAACACCGCGTCCCTCTGACCGGCGTACCAGTCCAGGAACTCCTCGCGGGCCTTGGGCTTCATACAATCCGGACGGTAGTGATCCTGGTGAGGCATCGGACCCACGTAGTCCCAGTTCTTCTTCTGGTTGAAGAACACGGGGAATGTACCCTTACGGATACCCGTCAGTCCGAAGACCCTGGGCATTTGCGACAGCGGCATGGTGAGGAAGTTCAACGAGTCAATCACTCTGAATTTCCCCGTGTCAACAGCCATGACTTTGCTACCCCTGAATATGGCGCTCGGATTCCGCGTCAGATTGTTGAGGATATACAACATCAGGAAGTAGCAATCGTAGGCCTGACCATTGTGGAAAATCAGAGTGTACCCTTCAAAGGGTCTGTCGAAGAAGAACTGGCAGAATTGATAGGCCACGTCTTCGCCGAACATGTCCACGCCGCGTCTACCGCAGCCGTCCCTCGCCATGCACACTTTTCGCAGCTTATCTCCTCTCCGATGCCTCCCCAGGGAGCCCCGGCAGCCCTCGCACGGGTTCCCGCAAGAAGCGCAGCGAGGGTTCTCGCGATAGCTCGCGCCCTCGCAGCGTTCGCATTGCCAGTGCGCCACCAACACATTCGGTTCGTGAAATTCGCCCAAGGGGTCAGTTTCAAAATCGGCGTACATGTATTTCGCCGAGATGCGCTTAGGACGCTGCTGGCGTATGTAACAGTAGTGCACTCCCGTCACCTCCTGCTTACACACCCTACAAGTCCTGTACCCGCACCTGTGCTCTTCGCTCGGGTAGTAGAATAGACCGCATTCTCCGCAGCGGTGAGAACTGCCGCATGTACCATTGGCTATGTGGCCGTCAAAGCAGGCCTTTGAATTTATGTACCTGTTGCACGTCTGACAAGTGCTCTTCTCCTCCTCTATCACCCTACATCCGCCGTCCCCGCAAGATTGGCATACTTGCCAGCAAGAGTGCTTACCCTTCCTGGAATAGCACTCCTTGCACTTGCGGCAGAACGTGGCCCCCTTGAACATCTTTGACAGGTTCACGATTGCGTGAAAGTGCCCCGGTGCCGGACTCTTACCCGCGGGTTTGGCGAAAAAGAGGAAGACTGTTCTCTGTCTCTCGTCGCCACCCACGTATACCGGTTTGAAATCCGTCCCCGACTGGAACACCACAACCTGAGCATTCGACGCCCTCTCGAAAGCCTCAATGTCCCTAAAGGACGGCGTATAATCCAGGGGAAAGCCCGCCGCTTCCTGCAAAGTCTGCGCCTCGCGGGTCTGCACACCGCGCGCAGAGTTATACAGCTGCTCCAAATGGCTCTTGCAGGCGCGAATAACTCCCTCGTTGCCGGACTCTACACTCTCGACGTAGCGCAACTTTGCCAGGGCCACCACGATTGATCGAGCCAGACAGAGGTTGTCGTTCGATTTAATTTTCGATATGGCTCTACAAAAGTGGAGGGAGTCCCCCTCCCCGAAAATGTATTGTAGCCTCCGACCCATCACACCCGCGCCTCGCGGGTTTCTCACCACCGCCACCTGAATTTCCAGGGGCTCGTCTAGGAAAAGCTCCTCGTCAGACTGGAGCACCATCTGTAAGAAGTCCTCTATCAGTCCCACGTTTAACTCCCTCAGCGGCATTAACCCAATGTTCCGCGGGCAGTAAAACGACTTGCTGGACAAATATATTCTGACTAGATCGCTTTCCTCGTAGCACTCCCTCAACTTCTTTATTATGCTGTCCATAACGTCCAGCAAGTCTCCCACTATCTCCGCCAAAGCCACATTGCACCACTTGCGATTGAAGTTCACTTTGTAAACTATTTCCCTGACTAGCCCTCCGGCAAAGTTTCTCTCTCGCGCATTCACCACTAGATTCTTGTAGAAATCCACCTCGTAGCTTCCCCCGCTGAAAAGCATGCGTCTATCGTACTCGTCGCCTACCGCGGCCCCGTCGCCAATGTTCCCCGGCGACTCTGGCGCGGGCCAGTACACTCCGTTCTCCTCCCCCTCCAACACCCCCGACTCATCGGATTCGTCGCCGGAGACCCCCTCGCCCTCGCAATTAGCTTCGTAAATTAATTTCATTAGATTCACCAACTCCTCATCACCAGAATCGTCATCGTCGTCGTAATAATTACTCCCCCAGAGCTCGCTCACCTTGCCAGCCGTCAGCGCTGTTAGAACCCTTTTCTGCTCTCTGCAATCAAGAAGAATGAGGAACGTTATTTTAATATCATAAGAGGCGCGACTTATAGAAAGAATTACGAACCGTTAGCCAACGTCGGATTCTCGTGGTTTACACATTTCTTCACCGTTACCTCTCATGCTTTTCCCCCCTACAGCTCCGCTACCTCCAACCCTTACCTAAGACTAAGTTTGGTAATAGCCGCACCTAATTCGCTTGGTAGCTTGTTCCTCCCCGAAGGCTGGTTCTGCGTCGTCGTTTTAGCTCGCCCGGCTAACTGCGAAGTTCCGGGGGCATTCCCGTCGCTCTGACCACCCTGAGGTTTGCTCGTCGAGTGCGAGGAAGCCGAAGACGATGAGGATGTCTTTGAGGAAGACTTCTTTTTCAGTCCGAGTCCTTTACGTTGTTTGGAAGACTTGTCGCTCGAATTGGCTTCGGACGGACATCTGGAGGAGCTGGAAAAGAAAAGAAAATTTAGAAACTCGTCTAAGCATAGCTGTCGCAAGTCTTTTATCCCGGCTCAATTGATTCCCTTCATCTCGGACAGGCTCTTACCTTTTCGAGCGGTCCCCGGCGATGTCTTTTCTCCCGACCTCCTCCGGCCTCGATTGCAAACTCTTCGGACTCCTCTCCCTCGGCGAACTCTTCTCCCTCACCGAGCTCGGTGCCCTCGCGGAGCTCTGCGCCTTTTCGGACCTGAAATGTAATGCGGTTAATTAGCCGGTTATCGATCTAAATAGACTCTTACAATCTTAATTATATTAACCGACGTCCCGCTTACCTCTGTTTCCCTTCGGCGCCCTTCGACGACGTCCCTTTTCGTAATTCCGTAGAGATCGCGGGCTCTCCGCCTTTAGACTTTTTCGCGGGGCTGGACGGTAGACCGCCTGCAACGGGAATGGGAATTACGCTCCCCTCTCGCTCCGCTTGATGACATCTGAAAGAAGTAAGTATAAAAGTTTTAAGACTGGCGCCGACGGCGGGTGCAAAAATGAATTGGCACTCTCTTCTAGCTAGAGAGAATAGGTCTAATTACCTCTCCAGTTCATCCAACTGGTCTAGACAGTCGCGTATGGTACCAGAGAAGGGGAAGAGTTCGTCCTCGGGAATTTCATCGACGTCCATCACGGTGCTCTCGCTCGCCTGACTCCAACGCGGAGCCGTCTCTGAGTGAATATCCGCCTCAGAAGTCTGAGAGGGTTGCGTGGGCTGCGAGCTCGGAGAGATGAGCGAGCTTTGCTTACTCCGTCCCGGTTGGTTGAGCGCGTCCCCGCCTTCGCCTCCGGGCCCCCGACACTCGTTCCGGCCAGGCGAGACGACTGAGGCCGCTGAGGCGACTGAGGTCACCGAGACGACTGAGGCTGTCGAGGCATCCGCGTTGATGGGGGTGCTGGTGAACGCCGGCGACGGGACCCGGCTAAGGACCGGGGGCGACGAAGAAGGTGTCTCCAGCGGCAGGCTCCAACTTATCCTCGTCCTAACGGGCTCCTGGCGAGGAAGGTGCGGCGTGTCTTTAAAAGACGTTCTCCTCCCCTTCGAAGAACGTCTAGGAGAATGGACATTTTTCTCTGGCTCCCCACCCGCGTCCAACCTGGCGAGAATATGACAAAGAAAAATATTATAAAAAACAGTCGCGAAATCGGAATGATGAAATTCCGTGTAGTTGATAATATTCTCACCTCAGAATACCTTCCGTCGCGGCCTCTAAATTCTCGGTCAAGCTCGCGTAATCTTTCTCGATCCCTTCCTCCTCCTCCTCCTCCAGCATACTCTCGTCGAATCCGGCTTTACAAAACTCGCGAACCTCGTCAATCTTTCTGCTGAGGCGACGCAGACGCTCCCTCAAACCCTGCAAAAGGAGAAAAATTACGTTATCTAACTTTCTCTCCGCCACCTTTGGTCTTCCCTTTAGTCGACAGCAAAATTAATAAAAGTTAGACTTACCCTAGTGAATCTCTTCTTTCTCTCCTGCCAAGCGGCGGATTCTTCATAGTCTTCGTCCGCCCCTCTATCCTCACGTCGTCTGCGCATCTTGTCCGTTTTGGTGGCGGAAGGTCTCAGGACGGGTGAAGAACTCCTCTCGCCGAGGGGCGACGTCTTCGTCGCCTCCGGTCCGGTTCTCTGTCGCGCCCTGGAAGGTCCCCTCAGTAGCGGTGCGCTGGGAATCGGACCTTGAATCGCCGGCGTCTGCGCGACTTTCTTCATTCCTCCGGCATCCCCGGACGCGGGCGGCTGAGAAATAGGTACCGCGACGTTGCCTCCCTGGACTTCCTCCTCATCCTTCCGCGTTCTCGGCACTGTTAGGGCGCTGCTAAAAGGAAAGACGGAAAAAAGAGAAAAAGAGCGCGTGAGAAACTAGACTAACCGCGGTTTACTACATTAAGGGCGGGAGAACCCGTCACCCCCTCGACCGCCAGACCATGTCGGAATCCGGAGACTCGAACCCTTTCCATTTCGAATGCCCGGCCGCGGCTATGCTCGTGGGTCCGTCCATGTCGGGCAAGACCGTTCTGACCATGAAGATACTTCGTAACGCCGCGTCGATGTACGCGATTCCTCCGCGGAAAATCGTCTACGCGTACGGCGTTTATCAGAAGGTCTTTGCGAGCCTGGAAAACGAACTCCCCAACCTGACCCTTCACGAGGGCCTTCCCGATAAGGAACTGGTGGAGAGCATAGGATCGGAGGACGACGACCACCACTCGCTCCTGGTCTTGGACGACCTCCTGGACGAGATATGCAAATCGGCCGAGATGTGCGCGCTTTTCACCAGAGAGGTGCACCACAGGAGAATATCCGTCATCATGATCTCGCAGAACGTTTACCACCAGTCGCGGTATTCTCGCACTATCAGCCTAAACAGCAGCTATCTGATTCTGATGAAGACTTGTCGCGACCTCCAGCAGATACACCACCTCTCGCGTCAAATGTTTCCATCCACGCCGAAACGGCTTTTGGAGGCCTACGAGGACGCCACGAAACCGGCGCGCGGCTACCTGGTTGTGAACAACCTCACGGCTTCTGGGGACGACGACATACGACTGTGTACCGGAATACTTCCGGGCGAGCAATTGATCTTGTACACGAAGAAATGAAAGAGCGAGGAGGTCACCGCGGTGATTAGACGCGGTGCCCTCGAGGAGAGCGGACGTGTTTTCTCAGCTGTTTCGTCGAGATGAACGCGCGGGTGAAGAAATGTTACCCGCTTGTCAAACTTATCGTGCAGACTTCCGCAGTCTCTCAAACCCTGGTTCGCAAGCTATTAGGCGAGGTGAGCGGCGATCAAGCGCTGGGGATAATCGAGTTGATTCTCAACGTGCTCAGAGGACATCTAGAGATATCCGCGCGTACTCGGAGGGAGCTGAGCGCGAGTAGAAAGATTCTGCGCAGACTCTCACGCGTCAGAACTCGCGACGTCGCCCTAGACGTCGTCTACGCCCACTACAAGACTGTGGCCAGTTTCCTCACGCTGTGTCTGCCCCACATCAAACGCGTCGCGAACGAGGGAGGCGGCGGGGGCTACGAAAGCGGATCGATATCCGACTCCGATTCTGACGAGTCGCGGAGTCCGCCGTCCTCCCACTCCGCGAAGAGCTCGAAGACCTCGAAGAAAGAGCGGGACTCCCCTCCGTCTTCTCCCCATTCGAGCGACTCTGAATGCGACTCGACTTCTTCGGCATCTTCTTCTTCTTCGGGATCTTCCTCGTCTAGTTCTTCTGCTTCTTCGACTCCTTCCTCGGCGTATTCTTCGTCTTCCGACTCCGAGAGCGTAGTCGAGGAAACGAACCCTCAGCCCGAGAATGACGGCGGTCATGAAGTTTAACCGCAAGGTCTACGTTGTACCCGAAGAGAAATATCACGCCATGAGTAGAGATGCAAAGTCGCGGGAGGAAGTTGGCGGCGGAGCCCGCCAACTTCCTCCCGCCCAGGCTTCTACGTCGTCAGTGGGACAGGAAGAGATGGCCGGAGAAGGCGAAGGCGACCGGGCTGCGGAAACCCATTCTCCTGAAAGCGGTGGAGTTATTCGTGCGGCGAGCTCCGAAGAGGGAGGGGAACGCGCGGGTCACGGGAAATCCGAAGAGCCGTCTCCTTCTACTCCTCCCTCGGCTACACCGCCTCCTCCTTCGTCAGCCCTCGGGAGGGATAAAGCGCGGAACCTGAGCAAAGTGGCCGCTCTGTTGGCGCCGTACGCAGGGGGAAAGGCGGAGGTAAAAACTTCGCCGCGTCCCTACTCCACACCCAGTCTCCCGAGTATCCTCCGCCGAGGAACTTTAAGAATTTCTACGCCCTCCTACTAGAAAAGGCCGTGCCACCGAGGCTGATCGGCAACGAGAGATTGAGACGAGTGTTGCACTACCTGAAGAACAAGACGAAAGGGAAAGCGCAGAGTAAGGCCAAGAGTAAGAAGAAACGGGTCTCCCCCCTGACTACCGGAAAGAGAAAGGCTGAAAAACCGGCTAAGGAAAATCGCCGGCCCTGGGTGAGGCTGTAGGCGCGGCCGGATTATCTTCTCCCCCCACCGAAAAAAGGAAAGCGGACGCCGTGGCGACGGAGAGCGACGTCGGAAGGTCGGCGACACGCCTCGCTTAGTCGGAGGCGTCCGCCTGCGCGTCGACGGCGGTCGCCGACGCGTCGACGGCGGTCGTTGGCGCCGCCAAATAGCCCGGCTTGAAGATAGGGAAAAGGGCTTTGAACTTTTGAAGAGGGGCTTTGGCTCGACGGCGTCGCATGTCGGCGCGTCGGCGTGCGTCGTCGCGGAGACGGCGCGGCACGCCGGCTCCCCGGCGCATGCCGTCGACGCGAGAGAGTGTCGCGAAGGCCTTACCGCGGAACGTGGACTCTTACCTCACCAAAAGGTTTTACGACGAGAAGTTACCGGGTAGCTTCACGAGTGTTTCAAAGCTACACGCCGTACTCAGGAAAGAGGGACGCTACAGAATCCCGCTGGAAAGGGTGAAAGAATGGGCTAAAGGCCAAGACATCGTCACTCTGCACAAATCCGTCAGGGAAAGACAGCCGGCGTACAGAAGGGTGATGGCACCGGGACCGGGACACCTCTGGGATTGCGATTTGCTCTCGTTGAACGGGCGACGGTTCACGACGAGCAATTCGGGATTGGCCTACATTCTCATAACTGTCGATGTATTTTCTCGTTTCTGTCGAGCCGAGCCCATCAAGAACAAGGGGTCCGCGGAAATGGAGAGGGCTTTCACCGCCGTGTTTGACCGTGCGCCGGCTTCCCGGCCTCGTTTCCTGCGTTCGGACAAAGGGACGGAGTTCTCGAACGAGCGGGTGCAGCGGTTGTTGCGCTCGGAAGGGATTCGCCATGTTTTCGCCAACACCGAGACCAAGGCCAACTACGGAGAACGAATAATTAAAACAATCAAAAGAAAGTTATTCCAGTTCTTCCAGAGGACCAACTCCTACGAGTACGCCGGACATTTGCAGAGCATCATCCGCTCGTATAACGGCACAGTCCATTCTTCCATAGGTCTGGCACCGTCCGAGGTAGGCGAGGCGAACCGGGAAGCCGTGCGCGACTACCAGTACGTCACGAACTCGGCGGGCTATAAGAAGGCGTTGAGGAGAGCGCTGAAGTCGAGCGAGCGGCCTGGAAAGAAAAGGTCGCGTTTCAAGTACTCGGTGGGTCAAACGGTGAGAGTGGCTTATTTTCGCCGAAAGCCCTTCGACAGGGCTTACGACGAACAATTCTCCGGCGAGGTCTTCACCGTGAGGAGCAGGAGACTGGAAGAGGGACTGCCGCTCTATTACCTGACGGACTACGGAGGGGACGAAGTCTCGGGTCAATTTTACGAGGGGGAGCTCACGCCCGTGACGTACGATCCCGACGCTCTGTTTAAGATCGAGAAAATCGTGAAGAGCCGAGTGCGAGACGGGGTGGAGGAAAAACTGGTGAAATTCCAATCTTGGCCCTCGCGTTACAACCAGTGGATACGGGCCGAGTCACTAGTGGATCTCAAAAGAGGGAAAAAGGCCTCGTCGGACAGAGCAGCGGTTGGCTCAACTGTCGGCGGGGAAGGAGGGCAAAGAGGAGGAAACGGAGGACATAACATGCTGCTCTGCGTAACCAGCGATCCGACCATCTCCGGTCGCCCGGGGAACACCGCCGCCAGTTTTTCCTGCCCCCTGCCCGAGCACTACAGCCTGGATACGGGGAGGCGCGGGTTCTGGAGCTTGGGGTTGAAGGAGGTGTACGTACCCGCATTGAAGACGGGACGCCGGTGGGACAGGTTGTACTTGTGCTGCGACGCCTGCGAATCGTCTGCGCTCGGGGCCCTGTACAAGCCGGTGCTGGCCACGTTCTCCGTGGGCGAGATAAAACGCAACGGCTTCGTACGCTTCCAATCAGTCTGCTACGTCCCTCTGAGGGTGAACGGGCTGAGCGAATTGAGAGTGGAAATTTGCGACAAAGCCGGCGAAACGTTGGAAGAACTGAACGTCAAAGCCAACGCCGCCCAAACGACGAGCTGCACATTCTCCCTGAAATGGATGCCCAATTCAAGTCCGTGGAGGCCGTGAACCCCGAGGCTTGGGTGGAGCACTTTAAGAGCACCGTCGGGAAGACGGCGGCCTGGGGAGGGGAGCCGAAATTGGTTTTACTGAAACGAGGCGCGGGACAGAGCAAGCAGGTCACTTCTAAGGAGCTCCCACTGAACGTTGTGTCCCCTGTGGAGCAGTACGCCCAGATGGCCCAGGCCGAAGTGGACAAAACGACACCAAAGTACGCCGCGCCCTCAGTAGCACGGAAATCGGCGTCGGGCGAGGGTGGCGGAAGGAGAAGGAAGAAGAGGAAGAGGAAGGATAAGACTGGAAGAAAGAAGAAGAGGGCGGAGGGGTCTGGCAAAAGGAAATCGCATTCCAAAAGGCAGGGAGGATCCAGCGGCAAGAGGCGTAAAACGCAGGGAGACATCTTTGGCTGACGATGGCGAGCGGAGAGAAAGTTTTGAATTCTGCCGACTTGGCTTACGACAATTCCTTGGACCTCTTCGAGGTGCCTGCGTGCAATCTGGGCGTGTCTCAAGTCAAATACGTTTCTTATCGCCCTGTAAATCAGTTTTCTACGGAGGGAAACGTGAAATTCCGCATAGCCGGCAGCGGCTCCAGTTATATAGATTTGAATGACATCTACGTCAAGACCCGGGTCAGGATCACGCGGGGCGATGGTCAGCGCCTCCCGAAGAGACCTCCCGGAGTGGGCACCTTGCCCGAGGGTGCCAGCGATGACATGAGCGTGGACGACGACGCTTGCGAATGGTGCGTGGCTCCGGTGAATAATTTATCGTCGTCCCTGTGGTACGAACTAGAGGTCCGCATGAACGACTGTGTTGTATTAGGCGGGAGAACGGGTTACGCTTATTCCGCCATGCTAAACACACTGCTGGACGAGAACGGACTTACGGACGGGGAGCTGGAGAGCGCCTTGTTCGTGAAAGATACGGCGCCCTTTGCGCACGACATGACCGTGCCGGGTGGCAATAAAGGGTTCGCCGAGCGAATGGAGAGAACCAAAGAGAGCCAGCCCGTAGAACTCTTGTCGCGGTTGGACGCCGACGTGTTCAAGGTGCAAAAATATTTGTTAAACGGAGTCAGTTTGGAAATCAATTTAACGCCGACTTCGACGGCCTTCCGTCTGTGTTCGCCAAACACAGAGTACGACGATTTCGCGCTGGAGATCATGGACATCTCCCTGGAAGTGAAGCACGTGACCCCCTCAGTTCAAGTTCTCGTCGGCCATCAAAAAATTCTGCGTGACGGGTTGTCCCGCGCGCGGTACTTCTACTTGAAGGAAGAGCTCAGGAGGTTTAGCATCCCGCAGGGCTACTCAAGTTGGTACAGCGAGGACTCTTTTAACGGGAAAATACCGAGCACTCTAGCGCTGACGTTCGTCTCGGCTGAAGCTCTCAACGGCTCGCTCCGTAAAAACGGCTACTATTTTCATCACTTCGACGTGACCCACATCAATATAAGCGTGTCGGGCCACCCGACGCCGCGCGGACCCCTCTCGCTAAACTTTAAGGAGGGGAGATATCTCCAGAGCTTCAACGATCTTTACGGCGGACGCAGCAAAGGCCCGTGCAACTCGCAGAGGATCACGCTGAAGGAATTCGGCGCGGGGTACGCCATATTCGTGATAAACTTGAACCCGCAAAACAGGGACACCTACTTTCCAGCCAGTAAAGACGGAAATTTGCGGATAGAGCTGAAATTCGCTCAGCCCCTGCCCGAGAGCGTGATCCTACTGGCCCGGACCACGCAACCGTCCATGTACGAATTCGATTACGAGAGGAACGTGTATCTATCATGAATACGTCGGAGATTTACGAAATGTTATGGAGGGATCGGACCTCATCGGATTACGTGCTGGCGGTGGCACCGCGTCAGGCCCTGAAATACATTAGGCCGGGGGGCGGTGAGAGCTGCTACATCGTAAACGTTCCGTCACCTAGCCGTCGACGGCGGGCGGAATATAAGAAGGAGAAGATGAAGAAGAAAAAGCGGCACTCACCCTTGCGAGACGAAGCATCCCTGAGGAAGACCGCATCCTTGACCATGTCCTGTTCCATCGGACGCGAGGGAGCGGCGGGGGTCTGCATGTTGACTCCGAGGCCTCCCTGCAAAGCTTGCAGAGCCTGGAGGGACTGGAGAGACTGCAGAGTTTGCCAGGCTTGCAGAGTCTGCGGTTGAGCGGTCAGGGACAGAGCCTCCAGCAGTCCGGTGAGGCCGGAGGGCTGCAGGGTCTGGAATCCGAGCAAGCCCCCCAGCCCCCCGCCGAAGACTCCCTGCATGACATTGGGAATGCAGGGCAGGCCTGGAGGAGGAGCGGGCATCCCTCTCATGAATTGGAGAGCAGCTGCGGCGGATGCACCCGTGAGATCGGCCATTGGCTGGTTCTGGTTGTTCATGGCAAGAAGATCGATATTTTCGACAGCCTGGGCGACGTCGGAGAGGACTGGACCTACGGGAAAGAAATGGAGGCATTTAAAAGCTATCACAATTGCGAGCAAGTTAATAGAGTGCGACTGAACAGTAAATATTGCGGGCAATTGTCTCTCATTTATGTGTTTTATAAGAGCAGGGGCTACACGAACAGAGAAGTTGTGAAAAAGCTCAAAGGTTGTGCGAAAAGTCCTGTCCGGACCTGCCACGAACTGTTTACCGACTGACTGACTGACTGACTGACTGACTGACTGACTGTCTGCCTGACTGACTGACTGACTGCCTGGTTGACTGACTGGTTGACTTAGTGTGCTCAGAGGTGTGATGGTCTGGGGGCTGTCAGTCAGTCAGTCAGACTGACTGGTTGGCTGACTGACTGGCTGACTGTATATACAACAGACTGTTAAGATAGCAGGCATATGCAATTAGCATTTGATGGGGAATGGTGTTTTTATTGCATGCTATTGATTGAGAATGATATTTACCGACTGACTGACTGACTGGCTGACTGACTGACTGCCTGACTGACTGACTGACTGTATATATAGAAAAAAAAAAGACTGTTAAGATAGCCAGCATACGTAATTAGCATTGATGGGGATATGGGGTTTTATTGTGAACTATTGATTGAGAATGGGATTAAATGGTTGACTGACTGACTGACTGGCTGACTGGTTGGATGGCTGGCAGGCTGACTGTCATGCTGTCAGCCTGTAAGACGGTCTGACTGACAGCATGACAGGTTGTATAAAAAAGACACTGCTATGCTAGCAAGTCTATGACATAGCATTTGTTTGAGAATGGGATTTTTATTGTGTGCTATTGATTAAGAATGCGAATTTATTGTGTGTTATGTAATTTCAAAATAGTTTGTTGGTAGTAATAAAAGGAAATTGTTTCTGCAAATACTTTCTGGTTCTGGTTTTCTGTTCTTTCACAAGAGTTTCTGCAAATACTTTCTGGTTCTGCACACTGTATTAGTCAAAAAGGCTAAGAGTGGTTGGGCAATGATGAGGCTGCCTGCAGTAGTGTTCTACAGTTTCACATCCAGCGAGCAGAGCTGTTCTATAGTTGCTTTTTGCCAATTTCGAAAATTTGCGTGCATTATCAGAGTAATGAGGCAAACTTTGGATGCGCAAGAGTACATAATCGTCTGGTGGCGCCACCAGTATGTCCTAAAGTTAGACTGTTTCACTCAGCGTCCGCCAGGGGAAATCGTGGCGGCAAGGGGTAGTTTTGACGGCGTTTCCTAACGTTGTGTCCGCCGGGTGGAGCCAGCAGTGTCATGGATGTATTTTTCATGATGCTCGCCAGGGGCGCGCAAGTGCACTGCTTCTGACAACTCATGAATGCGGAGTGAATCAACCTTGAGTGGATTTCACTCTCGGATTATTTTAAATCTCCTCAATAGCGCCTATTCCCCCAATTTTGAAGAGTACAAAAGGAAAGCAATGGGCATTATTAAAATGCTGCTAGAGCTTTTTGATATATACACAGAGTGAGGTGACAACATGACCTTTTTTGGCACTTGGCTTGAAAAGCGGACGTTGCTGAGCATTTTTGACACTTTTGGAAGTTTCCTAGATCTTGCAGCATGCAGCATAAGCAAATTAGTGAAAAATATTTTGGTGAAATGGGTCAAAAAGCCTCGGTGGAAAACAATTGGCCAAAATGGTGTCGTTTTGAGCCACGTATGCAATGTCACTAGATCTGAGAAACGTTTGGTGCAGAAAATGTTGATGTCATTGCCATTTTGGGCAGAAATTAGTCGCTCAAACATTCCCATCACTGCACCTGACGCAGCATGGTGAATAGCTTAGGAAAATTCGCCAAAATTGTGTCGTTTTGAGTTACCAATGTAATGACGCAGGATATGGGAAAAGTTTGGTGCGGAAAATGTTGACGCCATTCCCATTTTGACCAGAAATTCGTCACTTAAACGTTCACAGCAGTGACGTACATGTTGCACAGTGATCAGTCGGGGTAAATTCAACCAAATGACGGCGTTTTTGAGTACCTCAGTAATGTCAGTCATGGGGAGCAACGTTTGGTGACAAAAATCTTGAGCCCATTTGCATTTTGAGCAGAAATTCGTTCGTTAAACAATCAAATGGGTGGCAGCAGTGTTGCCAGGTGATCAGCGTGAGAAAATTCAACAAAATGGCGACGTTTTTGAGAACCTAAGTAATGGCACTCAAAGGGAGAAACGTTTGGTGTCAAAAATCTTAACCCCATTTGCATTTTGAGCGATAATTCGTTCGTTAAAGGTTGGCAGGCCTGAACGGCAATGATGGGTGCTGTTGGGTTTTGGGAAAATCACCAAAGTGATGTCGCAGGGTGACAAAGGGGGGTTAGCGGGGGTCCCTGGCGATGGGGGAGTGGGCAATATTAACGATTTTTAACTAGTGGCAAAATATTCGTCTATTGATAAATTAAACACCACCAACTCAGGCTGGGCCATGGTAGCTACTGGCTCGGCTTGAAATAATCGAGAAAATGACGTCTTGGGCGGACAAAGAGGGTCGACTGGCACGGACAGGGCTGTACCAGTTGAAAATATTAACGATTTTTAACCATGGGTGAAATACTCGTTGAATAATCAATTCCATTCTACCAGTAACAAGAGAGCAAGACTCCGGACGTATATGAGGGGAGGGGGGGCAGAGGCGTTGCAAAACGTGGGTGCATGTATATGATAGCCCAGTGAGCAGCAGGGGGTGCTCTGTGGTAAGGAATACATTTCAATGGGTCAAGTGAATAGAGCTAATTTATATCGTTAACAGATTATAGGGACAACTTTTTCATTTTTTAAATAAGTTGACTCACCTTATGTACTTTCTGCTTGCCGAAGAGGGAAACACTTTGAAGAGACTGGCTGTCTGCGCGGTTGGCTGGATGGCTGAATGACTAGGCTGACTGACTGGTCGGCTGAGAGCTTGGATGAGAGCACTGCGAGGCAGAGTAACTGCGAGGTCCTGCTGGAATGCTCGGAAGCAGATGCTGGAAGGAACTGCAAGTCCTCCTTTTATACTGCCTTTTTTCTTAATTAGCCCAGTCCCAAGACAAGAGAGCATTCAGCCTCGGGGGAAAATGACATAAATTTATGCATCATTTGAAAACTACAGCCTGTTACAAAAATGGGTGGGGCAGGAGCAGAGGCCAGGTGACCAACGTGGAGTTTGCGACAGAGATAACGATCATAAGACATGCTTCTTGACATGCATGGGGATCTAAGAGGAGGTCTTTTCCAGAGTAATTGACAATTCAAAGGAAGGTCCTGTGGGCGTTATTTGTGACCTCATGACTTGTCATACACAGGGAGGTCAGAAATGAGATACATATGTAGATAAGCAGAACAGATGTAGGTGAGCTGAGGGCAATGGGAGCAAATTGTATTTTAGGGAGAGAAGCTAATTACTGCAAATTGGGACCTCCTGCAAGGCCAAACAGGTAGCCGCATCAAAGGAGGGAAGGTGATGAGTAAATTGAACTCAGCAGGGGGTCCCACAGCTGTGGTCATATGCCACTGCCAAGACACCGACTCCATTGTCTTTGGAGCTTCCCACTAATTTGGGATAATTTAGCAGCCAGGCTTTTAAAAAATGAGCAGGTCCAACTAAGTATTTTAATTGGATTATTTCCTCTATGCAAACAATGCACCATTGTTTGGACTGGACAAATGGATCAAGGATTCTGAATGAGTTCTGATTTTCCTTATTCCAAATGGGTATTTTCAATTCACACTTTTCTGGGCTGCCGTGCATTCTTTTAAGAATTGTTTCAACAAAATGGAATGCAAGTAGGCCTATTCTCTTAAAAAACAATATATTTCCTCTTAATAAATAAATGGATTCGGATTACTTGTTTTCTTTTCCCCCCTAGAATTACATATTTAGAAGTTCTTTTATTGATGGTAGGCTACTGTTTATTAAGAATATTTGTCAGATATCAATGTCCAGATATAGCATGAAAGTTCTGATTTTGCTGGTTCTTGCGTAATTTCTAATTTAATCTTCTTTAAATGTAGTGCTTTAAAAAATGGTTTTCTTTGAATAGCAAGAAATAAAACTCTTTTCATCCAGCTAAACTGCAAAGTTCTGCTTTTTAAAGCAAACTTGTGGGATGAAATGCGCTCATATATTACAGGGCTTCTCCTGACAAAATATCCTAAAACTCCAAAATATAACCCAAATATAACTTTCATTTCACTTGCCAGATACTGGGTTGTAAAATGCTAGGGAGCAAATGTTACGTAACAATAGGGTCTAGTCGACCCTCTAGATGGCTAAGACAAAAGGAGGGTTGTGTAAAGACAAAAGGGGTTCTTGTGTCGAATGCATTTTCGATTACGTAATACCACCTGGGGTGGAAGGGGTGTCCAGTTTGGCGCCTCATACTGTTATCAGCAGCCAGAGAGAACGGACGTGTACATAGCATTGAGACATTTGAGAATTTTGACAACTTTATCAGTTTGGACATTTTGGCTTTTTGTCATCATGTTGCTGGTGGCACTGTTAGCACTGACTGTGCTAACCACGACGCAAGCGTGGACCTGTGGAAATGGCGAGTGTGTCTGTTCTTCAAATGGCATGATTAGCTGTCCCGACGCCAACAAGGCCCCGCACTTTTCCCCGAGGGCAAGATTCAACCGAGGCTTGATCATCCGTGTTACCGACCCTGCTACCTTCGACCTCGACAGCCTGGACCTGACCTTCGGTTTCGAATTCGTGACGATGACAGACGCAGATCGCAGCCTGTGCGCAGCAGTGGCCCAGAATCACCCCTGGGTGACTTGTCGATTCGATGCAGTGACGGTGACAGGATGCGTGGGACCTCAATGCAGTCTATTCAGTCGGATATACACCACCCTGAGGGCCGAGTCAACGCTGCAGGACCCCGAGCCCCCGTTGACCGTCGACGACGTGACCCAGGCGAGGACCCGAGCTGACAGGACCCGAGAAACTGTAAGCAGAGCACCCACAACGACCTCGGCGAGGATGACTTCATGGACTCCGACCAATGTGACCTTCTGGGGCTCAGTGATCGCAGGGATAGCCTCCGGACTCCTCCTCACGGTAATTGTGCTAATAATTCTGTGTCGTAAATGCTGTGGGGGGGATAGGGATCCTCCCTGCCTCGTCTTGTCGTGTAAGAAGGCCTGCAAGTCCTGCTGTGTTAAGCCAGCAACTCGATTGGGCAACCGGATTAGAGGCCGACCCAATGGACGCCCAGTAGCAAAATATGGGGGATCCATGCTCAGCATGGAGTCTCAGGAGGAGTATTCCAGATTTTAGGCTGAGGTAACTCAAACTTTTATTGTCTCAGTGCTGGCTAACGAAAATACAAATGTCAAAACGAAAGTAGTTAGAAGAGTGCAGTTCTTGACAGTTAAATGCAGTTTCACATGTTTTCATTATGCAATTTTGACATTACTGACAATCTGCCTATTTCTTTTTCAGATGTTTTGGAGACTGGCAGGCCTGACTGGTGGTGATGTGCGAGGAGTGATGCGCGGAGTGATGGAAGCCCTTCCCCCTCCCTGGATGATTTTGGCCCCTGCCTATGGACTGATTGCGCAACCAGCCGAGGCAGTCGTTTTTGCCAGAGTACGGTTCCAGGACGTGAACGGAGGCAACTTCCCCGCGCCCCCTCCCGCAGAACAACACCAGCCAGCCCAACAACACCGAGCCCTCCCCCGTCCCCTCGCTCTCGAAGGCCCCCGTCCCCTCGCTCTCGAAGGCCCCCGCGCCTGGCCTGCCCTCCCAGCTCCCCCGCAGAACCTCCCCATCGCTCTTGTTGGCCCCCTCGATCGACCCGACCTCGCCGCCCCCCGACGCCCCCGTGCCCAGGGTAATGCCCTGATGAGGCGAGTGGACCCCCAGAACATCATCCAAGGCTTGGGGCGCCTGAGACGACGTAATTGAGCAAGATGACTACCATGGATTAGACCAGAGACTGACTTATATAGAAATCTCGCCCTACTGACTTTAAGCTTTAACAGGGCTGTACATACTGATTTGACATTTCATTTATTGTTAACGAATGTACTTATTCAAGATGACAAGACTTACATTGTTTTATAGGTAAAGGTGCTCTGCAGCTAATGGCTGTATAAATACTTCTTTGATGTTTTTAACCTTGATAAAACTTACATTGTTGCTTGGCAGAGGTGCTCTGTTGCTAATGACGTTGTGGTTGTCATTAGAGTCTGCGCGTGCTTCTTTGATGTTTAGTTTGATGTTTTTAACTTTTTCAACTCCATTTGGCTAGCACGAACGGAGTGAAAAGTGGTGCTGTAACACTTCTATGCATTTTCATGAGCTTCTTTTTTTATATTTCTTAATTCCAACTGTTTGTGTAACATATACCAGTACTTAGTGTTTATATGGCTTAAACTTTTTTATGTGGATTTTTTTGAGGTGTCACCACCGGTTTGGAGTAGCAAGAAAGCCAGTTGATTAACAGATAATGTATAAATCTAGTTATTTTGTAAAAGCTTGATTGTGAGGACAGTTTTTTAAAAGCCAGGTTTTTTGATAAATGTAGATAGAAATATATTTTATCCTAGAATGATACTTTGGATTTGACGAGTAGTGTAAAATACTTCTGTTTATGTAACAGATAGCAGTGCTTAGTGTTTATATGGTTTAAACTTTTTTGTGCATTTTTTGAGGTGTCACCATCGGTTTGGATTAACAGATAATGTATAAATCTGGTTATTTGTAAAAGCTTGATTGTGAGAAAAGTTTTTTAAAAGCCATGCTTTTTGATAAATGTTGATAGATGTATATTTTTATCCGAGAAATGATACTTTGCGTTTGACGAGTAGTATGAAACACTTTTTGTTCCTGAAGTGTGCTTATTGAGAAATTAAAATTTCATTTTTTGAAACCAGATTGTTTGTTTCATTTCCAAAAAACAGATTTCAATTAAAACAACAACTTTAGCAAACAGGTGGAGTTTAAATTTGAACCTATATCGGTTACAGTAAAGTGGATAATTATGCAGAAGTGGGGAGCAAATTTGTTTGAGACAGCAGCGTTTCTAAATGCATTCTTAAAACGTCAACTTTGTCAAAAGCTGACGTTTATGTCATTTGCAGTAAAGAGGTTATTTATGCAGAAGAAGGGAGGAGTTTGCGTGAGACCATGGTGTTTCTAAATACATTTTGATTAAAACGTCAACTTTGCCAAAAAAGAGGACGTTTAAACTGGTCACTAATGTAGCCTACAGCAAAAGGAAGAATTTGTTTGAGCCAGCAGGGTTTTCTAAACGTCAACTTTGACAAAGATGACGTTTAAACAGCTAGCTGATGCGACTTACAGTAGAGCTGTTAGTTATGCAGAAAAGGGAAACTTGCTTTAGCTTTCATAGTGTTTCTAAAAAAGCATCTTTGAATAACGCCAGCTTTGACAAAAGATGGCGTTTTAAACTGGAGCTTTTATGAGTTACAGTCTAGTAGGTAAATAAGCATAAAGGTGAAAAGAAAGCAGTGAAACAAGACGTCATGAATGGTAGAATAGTATGTATTTATTAAAAATATAAGCAGACAGTAGTGACAAAGGTAATATGAGTACAGATACAAACATTTCTATGCATCATACCGCGGCAGGTGCAAGGGACCTGTCATGACCATACAGGGTCCTAGAGTCCTCATAGTAGCAGGCTACAAACTTAATGAATAGTGCCTGTAGGAGAGCGTCCTGTTTGTCATACCATTCGGGGTGGCATGTGGGAGTGAACACTTCCCTGTGAGCATGTTGAAATGGGGAATCGGGCTCCTGACTGGTTAACAGGGAGGAAAGCATTTCTGGAGTGGGATTGCTTTTAATATAGCACAAATCTTCCAACATTTCTTTAAGCACACTGCGCAGGAATTGTTGCTGCTTCTCTCCGTACTGCAACACTTCATGGACGAGCCAGTAGCAGGCTGGGTAACTGTGATACTTCCAGGCAGTACCAGCACATTTGGGGAACTTTAACTTAAACAGTCTCTTAACGACATCGAAGCATAGGTCGTAGGCCTGCGGTCGAGGCACTGCCAGTTCTGTGAGGGTATGAGTGGGAGGGGAAGCCTCATAATAGGGCACAGTTATGTCGGGGTCGATATCGTCCAGGAGATTGTCGGAGACCTCGGAGGCTGGAGACTTTGGGGTCGAGGTGAGCCTGGCGGGGGGATCGAATACGATGTCCTCTTCTTCTTCTTCTTCTTCTTCTTCTTCCCATGATAAAGTGCGAGCGGTGGAGTTAAACACTGCAGAGTCGTCGGCGTACAGCAAGCTGTCCTCTATGACGACTGTTTTAAACAGGCGCTCGATGACAATTCCACGCTCTCTGCTTGCCTCTTCTGGGGTGGCGTAATATCTCAGGAAGCCTGTCTTGAGGTCGGTCCTCATGTACAAAGGCAAAGAGTACGACTCGGTGGGGGGGACGGGGGGTCCAGCACCGCACAGCTCGGAGAAATTATCCAGACGTCTGATGAGGTCTTCATACTGGATCAAGGTAAGAGGGAGGTTTAGTCTCTCGGTGACAAATGAGTCAGGCTTCCTCGGATCGTGAATGTATCGTCTCAGCTGCACGATGGACGTCTCCCAAATCTGCTCGGAGTAAGTGCAACGTCCGAGCAGTTGAAGGTCATCGGAAATTGGGATGAGGAAGGTCCTCTTCTGACTGAGCAGGGCCGTCGTATGATCATGTAGTGTAGAAGGTCAGTGAGGTCATAACCGTTGATAATCACTGCATTCCTGCATCTTCCCACTTCCACCTCCAGGCGGAGATAGCTGCTGCCTCTGGAGCTGCCAATGTGGAGTTCTCCTCTAAGTCGGCTGGGGCCATCTCTACACTCAAAGGTTGAATGAAGGTAGGCAGAAGAGTCAATGAAGTGTTCCATGTTCTCGGATCAGAGTTGTCAGTTGTCAGTTGCTGATGCAGAGACAGAGTGTACTGGATGAGGGCTAGTGGTGATGGCTTTATGAGAGCAGAGAGACTCAGCAGGGGGGTAGAGGGGGCAGAGGTCAGACGTCCAGGTGGGAGGAACGTGTCAGGCGAGGAGGCCGAGGTCAGGGGGGTCATGTTTATCAGTCAATTATATTGTTTGCTTTCAAATGATGCAGCTGAATGCAGAGTAATTTTGTCAATCGACCTTGTGGGAGTCGGGGCTGTTCAGGAGGGCTGTCCAAAGTCTATCATTCCAGTCTGTCAGGGCGAATTTCAATACGCAGGGAATTAAGACCAAATACAAAAGAACGGTTTGAGCAAAACATTCAATTGGAGGGCGGTGGTTATGAGAGTTAAAGAGAGCCCAAGGTCCAGGATTGCGATTCTCCTCTGCGGTTGCTGGTGATGAAGGGCAAAGAGCTTCTGGGGAATCCGAGTCCACTCTATCAATAGCAACATTAGCTGAGGGGCTTTCCAGTCTGTTATCGTTCTCACCTCCCATTGTTCGAGGTTCTGCTCCAGTAGACACTTCGTTTCCAGCGGCCAGCAGGCTTTCATTGGCTAGGTGATCATGTATGTCGACACAAGTGGTGTGAGTGGACTGTGAAGAACTCATGGTGGAGGGGCATGTACACAGCTGCTCGGTCCAGGCAATACTAAAGTCATCTGGAGAGGGACAAAGTTGTTATAAGGGACTGGTATGCTGTCATTTTTGAGTGAGTAGTATTTTCAGCAGGCTTTTGACAGCCATTATTTTCATCAGGCTTTTGACATCCATTCAATAGAGTGTTCAATTGGAACTGAGTGATTTCTAATACATTATTAAGCTCCCAAAAAAGGCCCACAGGGCAAATGGCAGCAAAGGACAAGATGGAGTTACTGTAATATGCATAATTCTAAAAAGAACTGAGAGATCAATAAGTGACACAGCCGGAGGGCAGGCAGTTACGACATGTTACATGCCCGCAGGGCATGACGATCAAAGTCAACAATGACATGCCCGCAGGGCTTTCCGATCCATATGGCACAACGATTAGGGCTAATTAACTCGAGATCAAAGATAATTTATGCAGATCTGGCCCCACTAATCCCTTTGATGTGGCAAAACTGTATACATTAAAAATTTGCACACCAGTGATATTGAACTGGATATTGAACTGAACTCCACCAAAATTCTCCTAAAAATGACCAAAAATGCCCCCGGGGGATATTGAACTGGGGCCCCAGTAGTAACGCCCCTCTCCCCCACCATCCGACATTTTCTGGATGCGCTCATATTGTGGCACCCAAGTTTCATTCCTGGCTTTATAGACAGATGTGCCAATAGTGCAGATTGTCGGTTTTACCATGTTTCACAGGAATTGTAAATAATTATATATGTACGGCTCGTTGGAACACGAATGCCGAATGTAAATAAATTTATTTTGCTAATGCCACGACGTCCTACAAAATCCTTTATCAAATAAGCAGTATATTTCAGCTGCATGACATAGGCCTATAGCTCGCATGCTATATGGTGTGTCTGACAGTAAATTGCCTACAGTCTAGTGTCTTGCATCATTTAAATATGATGTATGCTTTCTATTTCTAGCTAGCAATACATTAATCACTGTATTTTAAGACCCCCTATCTGTCCTTATTGATTGCCTTTATATCCTTCACCAATTAGTATTTTTAGCACGATTTGCAAACTGAGGACAGGCTACAACTAACAAGAAATTCCTTCCTGACCAAATAATTTCTTCACAACCAACTTTGAGGCAGTTTCATGATGTAATTTAGTAATTCACCTGTTTTGAACAAGAAACATCAAATAACTACTAACGGTCTTCAAGTATCATTTTCAGATCACTTTTGCCTTTATGATAGTTTTATCTGGACATGTTTTTTATCTTGTGCATACATTTTTTCTCGAATGTATAATTCATATACCAAAATACCACACAGCGATTTGCCTGTTTCAGTAAAATTGTGATTGCAGAAAATGACTTTGTTTACATCTCCTTTGTGCCTCCATAAAGAAAATGACATTGTGCATAGACAGCAGCTTGAGGGCACAGCTTCCGGAATATCAGGAGATTGGTGTCTGCTTCCTGCTTGCTTGAGATTTGCTAAGGACATGTCCTCAACTAGCTTCTGTTGGTAGGTCATGATACAAACAAAATCTTCACTCCAGAAAAAAAAAACAGGATACGCCGTTATATCCCAAACAAAATCAGAATGTAGGCCTAATGCAGTTGTCATGAGGAATTCTGCCATTTTCAGTATGAAACCTTTGTCTCGAAACTATTGAAAGGTTCAGATGGGTGATTCCAGAAAATAAAATGTGACATTTTCTCAAAAGAAAGTTTGAGAGAGATTGACTTGTTTTGCTGTCTGGGTTAAAAAGAAGTAGCAAATTGGGAGACTTGAGAATAAATGCTGTTCAAATCTAACCTGCTTAGCAAGATAGGATATCATTATCAGTAAGTCAGGAAAGGAAACATATTTATGGCAGAAATTTGTAAGGCTTCTGTTTTCTTGCAGAGCAAACAACACTTAAAAAAAGATACTATAAAGGCAAGTTCATAAATGCCACACTCAAATCAGATTTTGATGCTAGTATTGGGAATACTGTATGGGGGCCTAATCAGCAAACCAGTCAGAAAGAATGCTCTGTTGAGTAGGCCCACCCAGGGGTGCCAGAAGGAAACGAGGGTGGCAGGGTCGATCCCTCGGTAACAACAGGCTCCAACACCGGTGAAGCACAGTCTAAAATGGGAAATGGCACACAACCAAATTAAAATCACCTCGCCTGCATCTACCAAATTCAAATAATCTCAAAACTGAAGTTCAAAATCGAGGTCTTGTCAGAGCTTAAATCAAAATCATTTAGATCAAATTGTGCATTTTTAAAATCTCCTTAAACCAGCCTCAGAATGTCTCACAATTCCATGTACATAATGATATGAAGTTGTTTAAATGTTTAAATGGAAGCAACCATCCATGTTGTGGAATATAGAGAGAGAGAGAGAGAGAGAGAGAGAGAGATTGTTTATTTCCAATAACAATAGTTTTAGGTGATAACAATAAGTACAATAATTAATCAGCTGGGAGACACATATTTTGACGCCATAAGGCATCGCTAACATACATGCCACCAATAAGTTAATTATATTAATAAAATGATATATGCAAAAATAAGACATAGCGCTGGTTCACCAGTATTGGATAACATTATGTACAAGTTAATGGAAACTTTGGAAAAAGGGAAACAGTTTTGATTGAGAAAAATAAGAGAAAAGGTACATGTATAATATAACATTTAAGAGAAAAAAATAAAAATAAATAAATAAGAAAGAAAGAAATACAATATATGATTATATATGCAATTTTGCATATTACATGCACATTTTCATAGGTGGATGGTGGAAGTGACCTGGGGTTGTGACTTTGGATCAGATGTGAGAGAAAAATGAGAATGAAAATTTGGTTGATATTTTGATTAGAACTAAAATTAGAATGGGTATTTTTAGGGCACATCTAGTTAATTTTGACTGAAGCAGTTAGCGAAAATTACAAATATAGCAATCCTGTAGGAGGCATGCACTTTCATAACTGGAAATTGTGATTCGTTTGAAATAAAAACACAGACCTTGTATGCTATGCGTGCTAAATTTATCGCGAATGCAAGAAGGTAGGTTATTGATAATTAAAGGCAATCGGAGTCTTATTGAGCACATACATAATTGGTATTTGACTCTTGGGGGCACCAATGCATTATTTCCTCGTGTTTCATAGTTGTGGACATCTCTTAATCTGACAAGTGAGTATGAGTTAAAATAGGCTGGTAATGTCTTATTTGTTAGCTTATAGCAGAATTTATATTCCTGGAGTTTCAAAACATCTTCAATTTTTAGAATATTAAATTTCTTCATAATAGGTTCGGTATGGCTGTTGTATTTCGCTTTTGCCAGTGTCCTCACTGCTTTTTTCTGCAATTTTTGAATAATCTTTGATTTGTGTCCCCAAAGTAAGGTGCCATAAATCAGGTGAGGAAATATAAGAGAGTTATACAGGATTAATAAAGTGCTAGATGGTATGAAATGTTTAAGACGGCTCATTATTCCTGTTACTTTACTAATTTTTTTCCCAATTTTTTCCACATGTGCTTTCCATGACAGGCACTTGTCTATTGTCACCCCCAAATAATCAAAGGTCTCCACTTGTGTGATGCTATTATTTTCGATAGAGATGTTCAGTGCAGGCGGTATCACTTGTGGAATGCTAAATATCATCAGTTTGGTTTTGTTTACATTGAGTGAAAGTTTGTTAATTTTGAGCCAATTATTGAGGTTTTCAAGTTCTTTGTTCATGGTTGATTGCAGTGTAGACAAATTTGAGTTACCTTCAAGGAATAATGAAGACAGCAAAGTTGTGTCATCTGCATAGATAATGAATTTGAACATATTTGAGGATCTGTCAAAATCGTTTAAGTAGATTAGGAAAAATAGAGGACCGAGTATGGAACCTTGTGGCACGCCTGTTTCTATGGGTAGCATGCTTGAATTTGTTTCATTAAAATTAACATACTGCTTTCTGTTCGTTAGATAGCTTTTACACAAATTGTAGGCATTGTTTCTTATTCCATAATAATGCAACTTACTCAAGAGAATTTCATGGTCAAGAGTATCAAACGCCTTAGACAGATCCAAAAATATGTTCAATGGGAATTTCTTTTCTTCAAGGAGCTGGGTTATTCTATCTATATTTTCTATAATAGCAAGCTCTGTAGAATGATTTTTTCTAAAGCCGTACTGGCTGGTAAAAAATAAATTTTGATCTATGAAATGATTAGTCAGTTGTATAGAGATAACTTTTTCGAAGATTTTTGACAAGGCAGGTAAAACAGAGATTGGCCGATAATTTTCGATGATATTCTGTTCTTTGTTTTTGTGTATTGGCACTATCTTTGCTATCTTAAGTTTGTTAGGAAATACTCCTTTCATCAGAGTCTGGTTGATGATTTTTGTCAAAGGAGAGACAATTACATTCCTAATTGATCTTATTAGTTTAATTGGCATGTTATCGTATCCACGACTAGACTTATTTGGTAGATTGTTAATGATTGTTTCAATGTCCTGTTCAGTAATTTCTTTGAACTGAAAATTATTTTCCACTGGAGAACTCAGATAGTCACTGTAGCAAAGATTTTGAGGAGTGGAAATCTCGGAGGCAAGCTTTGGTCCGATAGAGTTAAAGTAGGAGTTAAATTTTTCAGAGATCACTTTTGGATCAGAAACAACGTTATCGTTTATCATGAAAGATTCAGGCAAATTGGTTTTTACTTTCTTCCTATTTACCAAGTCTTTTATGGTCAACCAAGTGTTCTTAACATCTTTTTTAAATTTACTGAAAATGTCATGATAATATCTTGATTTTGCAGCTCTGATACTTTTCCTCAGAATTTTGTTGTATGTTGCGAGATTGCTTTTCAAAGTTGCATAAAGATCAGTGTTTCTTGGTGTCTTTTTCATTCGCGTAAAAAGTTTGTCTCGGAATTTTAAGGACTTCAATATTCCATTTGTGATCCAAGCACTCTTTTTATGTCGATGTTTGTTAAATTTAACATACTTCTTTGGAAAATTTCTTTCACTGATGATCTTCAAATGCTTTTCTAACAAATTGTAGTTATCTTCAGGATTTCCATCTTGAGTTAAATTCAGTAGACTGTTTATATTTAGACTGTTGAATTGAATTTTAAAATTTTCAATAGATTTTTGATCATATTTTTGTGAAAGTATGAATTTTGTTCTTTCCTGTTTTGTAGAGATATAGTCAAGAGACAAAAAATATGGTTGATGGTCTGAGATATTACTCATAAGTACATAGGAAGAAGTTTTGCTAAAGTCATTTGATAACTTACATAGTGCATTGTCAATTAAGGTAGCACAATTCCTCGAAAATCGAGTAGGCAATGTGACTTTTGGAATGAGTCCTTTAGAAGTGATAAAGTCGAAATAGTCATTAATTCTTGGTTTTTCATTGATTTGCAAAAGGTCTATATTATAGTCTCCAAATATTACAATGTCTGTTCTTGTGGATTCAAACTTATCCATTATTTCCGAAAATTCTGTTATAAATTTGTCGTAGTCATTATTTGTCTCCCTGGGTAATCTGTAAATATTGCCCAGGATAAAGTTTGTCTTTGTATTTTTTATTGAGATTTCTATAAACTGGTGCTCCCAAGAGTCAAAATTATTGATGTCTGAGATAATCTGTTTAAAGCTGTGGTCATTTTTCAAGTATATAGCGAGACCTCCATGAGCACTGCAGGTTCTGCCCTTAGATATCAATTCATAACCTTCAATTTTATAATAACTTGTGTCAGTGCAATCATCTAACCATGTTTCTTGTAAACATATAGCATCAAAGTAACACTTTGAGAGGTTGTCTTGAATTTCTTTAATGTATAATTGCAATGCATTAAACTTTGATCCCAAACTTTGACAATTTAGACTAAGAACTTTAAAAATGTTTTGCTTTTCAGGGAGAATATCTAATAATTCTTGGGTATCAATATATTTAGAATGTTCAAGGATTTGGGGTTCTCCATCTGTCAAGGACTGATCAATAGTGTGGTTATTTAGCACATGTAATAACTAGTTCTTATGTAACCCACCATACCCATTTAAAACTTCATTTTCTAGACTGAAAGATACAGATAATATCAATAGGAAATTTACAATAGCTGTCACCATCACTTCCACAGTCACCTCCACCATCTCTTCGAAAACATTTACCAGACAGGGGAAAAAGAAACATCAAACACATTTACAAAAGGAATGAACAAAGAGAAGCATGGAAGACTATAACGTTATGCAATGTTTCAGTGGTCTCACTTTCTATGTCTCATCCCCCCCCCTATAGTTTTGGCAAAAGTTTTTTAGGAAGAGCTTGCAAAAAGTTGTTTAGGAAGAGCTTGCAAAAAGTTGTTTAGGAAGAGCTTGCACTTCGCGCCATGAAAGCAAAACATCAAAATATTAATTCACCAATGACAATTACATCAGATTTGTGTAGTAAATGTGTTGAAGACCTGCTGAGAGCGCGTAGTGTTGGTTTTTTTTTTTCGTCTACAAATATATACTGAACTAAGGACCAATATATACTGAACTAAGGACCAATGTTGAAAGAAAATTATGAATACGAAAAAAAAAACACCAAATTCAGAAAACCATAATACTCTTCCTAGCTAATGGTATGACAGGTGTATGTTTGTTGAAAACCCTGATGAGAGTAAGTGGAGGTCTTCTTTTGTCAAAACAAACTTCTGCACTAACTACTCGTGTCCTGCATCTCCTGCGAGCCAATTTGTGAAAAAAATTCAGCAGAGGAGTCTGGAGTATCAATTGTCACACTGGGCAATTACTAGCCTATTGCTTTGTCTCAGAACAAAGAGCAAGATGTCAGAATGGTAAGGAAGAACCAAAATATAGGGGAACATGGGGACCGACGGGCCATGGGGACCGATGGGATACCCTCCTAACTCCACATCAAAAACGTTTGGTTCGATCTAATTTGCATTTTTAGTATTGTTTATCACATCTATATATCCCATATTGATGACTGATCGATAAGTTTTAGCAGAAGCATTTAGCGGGCAAAATGAAATTTTCAACATCTAAAATTTTTTTTTACTGATCCAAAAAAGTTTACTGTCTCAAATTTGTGCAGACTCGAGGCAATATATTCCCTATGATGATTTTCCCTATATATTGGTGGCAATTTACACATTTAATTTTTGGAACAAGAACCATTTTTCACCAAAATAGAGGGGTTTAAATATTATGAAAGCTTTTGGGGGCCGATGGGCCACCCAACATGGGGACCGATGAGCCACTATGTCTAGAGATTCTCTATAGGTGGCATACTGGCATGGGGCTGGATATTAAAGTCTATTAGGGGTAAAAAGTACAATAGAACTGCAGTTTGCATCTGTAAATGTTAAGTTTCGACTTGAAGGAATGCCCTCAAAATGCTCAAATTACAGTGATGAATTTGCCTCAGTAATGGTTTGAAACATAATATGATGGAAATTAAAAAATTAATTTTCATTGAAATCACGAATTTTCAATTTAGTTAGTATTTGGGAAATAATAAACATAATAACCCTGCTAGACATTGATGTAATCTTGAGTGTAAATTAAATTTTTACCGAAACATAGCCTAATGAAGGGTAATTGATGAATTTTATAGCTTTGATTCCAGATTTCTCCTACAGGTGGCATGTTAGTACAGTGATCAATCAAAAATTTAACTTTTTCCCTAAAAATCTAAATGGTCGACAGAGGTGATTAATTGATGGATAAAAAATTAAATTATATAAATTTTCTAATGTTCATCAACAAATTTGAGGTGCTAGGCAAGATTTTGATGGTCAGGGTGATAGCCAAACTTCTGTATCGACCAAATATCAAATACTTGCTTTCTTCTTAATAACCAATGAACCAATCATTTTGGAATTCTCTGATGCAGTTTCTAATACGTCTGTTCATGTACTGCTAAAATATCGTCTCAATAGATTTAATATAACTATAAAAAAGTAACTGATGACATCGGTGAAAATTCAGCTTTTTTCAAAGTGTAAAATCTAGGCATATCTATATGTTTTCAATCTAAAAATTATCATATACACTCAGACGGATCAACAAAACATCCTGGTACAAAATTTTGAATTCTTTCTCCACCCTTTGGCAAGTTATTGACATGGTCCATCGGACCCCATGGGATGGCCCATCGGTCCCCATGGTTGGGGACCGATGGGCCACCATCTTTCTTTTCAATAAATGGGTTCTCTCATCTTTCTCCCCAGGTTGATCTATGTGAATCCTATATCATTTTGTAGCGAATTACACTAGCTAAAAGGGTGCACAGTATTAATGCTGTATCTGAAGCAGATTTGCCTCCATGGTAAATAATTCGTCAAGCGGCCCATCGGTCCCCACTCTCCCCTAGTCTGCCAGACATATGAAAGTAAAAATTGCGTTTTACAGGCAAGGAAAATATCGGCTGGTGTCTGTACAAATAATTCATGTAACATGACAGATATATAACAGATGTGGCTGCATTGCAAACCAACTTAAAGCAAAAAATAATAATTCATGAAAAATCCGGGATCTTTGTCAATTTTTTCTAAATCCTGAAATTGGAGAGCGTGTAAATCAATAACTAAGAAGCATCAATACTTACTACTATAAGGCGACATGACATTGTTTTAATGTAGCCCAAGCGTTATGCTGCATTTTTGGTCACTTCAGTGCATTTGCCTTCATTTCGCTGGTCGTCCAAAAAATCTGAATATTTCAGTCTCACCACAACTTAGTTCACAAACTTGGCAGTCGGAAAAAAAGGAGATTTTATTTCATAGATGAAGGATCCTTACTATGACTTCCACACAGCTGGATGGTATCAAGCTAACTTTGAAAATATTCTTTGAGATGTATCACCCCTCAGATAGAAAATGTTTAAAATTGTCAAACTTCTGCCAAAATTGTACAAGGTATAGTGGTTGATATTTTTAAAAAGTAAATTTACGGACCCCAGGAACGACTTCAAATGCGTTATATACTAAAAGAATATATTCCACAGTAAAGGTGTATGGACATTCTTGAAGCTACCTCATGTCTTGCTCACGTTGATGCATGAACATTTCCAAGGCAAAACAAACAAATCCAAATAACTAAGAAAAACATATATTAATTACCTTCTTCTTATTAACAAGTCATGAATGACTGCAACTGTTACAACAAAGATTATATGCAAGGCATGTTAAAGGTTATTCCTAATCATCAACAGGTCAACATTGCCAGGTATTGCAATACTTTAATAGTTTGTTTTTTGTTCGTTTTATAAATCGGAACATTTATTGTCAATCCAGGATTTTGAATGCGACCACATTTAGAGATTCATTGCCCAACAATAAGTACAATTGACCGTGAATAATCTTAAGTAAATTTTGTACCATAATTGCATTGACAAGCACCTCAGTTATATTTTTTTTCAAGCTGAAGATTTGTAACCATGTACACTGTAATTAAAACAGTTTACTCATAATAGAGTTGTTGCCCTGTTGGTTCCACTGGAATTTCTAACAGTGGGCCTTTTGACAATGTTGCATCAGGAGAAGTGACAAATGAATCATTTTCTAATTGTGTACCAAACTACCAATGAAATGTTTCGACTCCCTTCATACAACGACATGATTCCTGCTTGCAACCAGGGCTTTGGAGTCGGAGTCGGGAGTCGTAGTCGTGGAGTCGGAGGTTTTTGGGTGGAGTCGGAGTCGGAGTCGAACATTTATTTTTTCAGTTGGAGTCATAGTCGGAGTCGAAAATAAAAGTGGTGACTCCTGACTCCTTAAAATAATTAATATAATTTACAAAAAACACAATTTCAAAAGATTAAATAAATGTGAAATGAAATCCTAATTTTACATAAAACTTCTCAAGCAAGTATTCATGCACAAAATCCTATGAAAACTTTGTAGAATGACCTTTTTATCTCTGTTAACCATGTGATATTTATGAGCAATAATGCCGATAAGCGAAGTCGGGAGTCGGAGTCAGAGTCGTAAATCAGGAGACCTAAGGAGTCGGAGTCGCTTTTCAGAAAGGCAAAGGAGTCGGGGGTCGGAGTCGGTTCACTTATCACCCGACTCCTAAGCCCTGCTTGCAACATGTGTGATGTGCAGCAACACTTAAAGCGAAGCTACCTCAAAGGCATTGCAATTTACAACATCAATGAATCTCATTTCAACAATGTAGAAACAATTTGCTCCACTAGATAAACTCTATCATAGAGTATAAAACACGGCATATCACTCCAGGGCATATCCCATATGGAAGTAAAGTACACATAAAAGCAATTTCTGTCAGACTTTTTCACAGAGGATGCTCTACTTTACAGCTTGAGTAAAATCCCTCAAGGAAGCGGGTCTGTGCATAAAATGTATTAGCTTTGTAAAACTGCGTTTTGGTCTCTCATCGTGTCTTGTGATTCATCGGAGGATAAAGCTACCTCTGAATTCACTAAGAAGAACATTTCTAGCAATACTTGCTTTCTGTCTCATCAAACTTTTGCAAAAATTATGTGGAAAAAGAAAAGAAAGCAGAGGATATTTCTTTCATTTTAAAAGCCTTCAATAGACTAAAGTAGGTACAGATATGAAAAAATAGACTTGATATTTCGCTTATATTAATTACTGAGCAAGCCTATAACCACACTGGTATTATGTGCTACAACAACAATATAATTGTATACATTTATGTTATTCTGAAAGTTACGTGGCGGTGCTGGTGTCAATTTTCTATTTTCATTGTATCGATATCTTCAACCATTCATATAAATAAGCAAAGATCAATGATTTATCTAAGTTGCAATTTCAGATATCTTGCAGAATGCAATTTTCACTCAAAATCTTGACATTTTCCAGTCTGCACTAGACAAAATAACAGACTAGCAATTTCTAGGTGTGATATCTGATATACCCAGCTTCCTTGACTGCATTCTATTCCATATATTTCGTAAGCAGAAAATACAATAAGTGCAGAAGTTTGTTTTAACCAAAAAAAAATCCTCCATTTCTTTTTTAACTCTCTGCAGGTCTTCAATATGGTAACATCTTTCACATACATCTGTCACATAATTGTCAAAGACTAATATTTTTCCAAAGTTTGTCTTGTCCATTACTCACAAGCAGTTTTTAGAGTGTTATTTTTTTCTCCATCACTTTCAGATGTCTTGCTGACTAAGTTTTGACAAGTCTTCCTTACCATTCTGACATTTTGCCCTTTGTGCTGAGACAAAACAACAGGCTGGTAATTGTCTGGTGTGACATTTGATACTCCAGTCTCCTCTACTTCGTTTCTCTTCTCAAATTGGGAGGCAGGACATAAAGTAAGTGCAGAAGTTTGTTCTGACAAAGACAAGACCTCCAATTACACTCATCAGGAGTCCTCAACACACATTTAATAAAACTGTCATACCATTGGCTAGTAAGAATAGTATGGTTTTCTGATTTTTTGTGGCTTTCTTTCTCATATTCTTTTTTTACAGCATAGGTCATTGGTTCAATATTTTGGTTTAAAAAGAACACAAACTCTATTAAGTGGTCTTCTGCATATTAGTCACATAAATCTCATGTAATTCTCAATGAAGAGCATTCGGTTGTTGTTGTTTTTGTTTTGCTTGCCTTTTTTTCAAATTGGCCTCCTTAATTAAGCACAACAGTTATCAAAGCAACTGCCCTTTATATCTCGACATTGTTTCCATGAAATAATTTAGTTCTAACCAATAAAGTTAGTAGAACCTACAACATATGCATTGTCTTTTTGGCAACTTCCCTATGATGTGCAACCTCCTCCATTTAAGTTGTATCCATTACATCTGGATTGTTTGGGAAGATGATGGAGCATTGGTTTTTTCCATCCTCAGCAATTAAGCAACAAAGAAGCTGGTTGAGGGCATGTCCTTACAAAATCTCCTGAACAGGTAAACACCAATCTCCTAACATCCCGGAAGCCGTGCTTTCAAGCAGAGCTCTATCTGTGCACAATGTCGTTTTCTCTATGGACACATATAATATAGGAGACACAAACAAAGTCATTTTCTACAATCACAATTTTTCCAAGACAAATAGTCACTGAGGCATTTTGATGGATGAATTATGCGTGCCAGTTTAAAAAATCATGCACAAGATTTTTTAAAAATGTAAAAATAATGTCAATGTGATTTAAATGATAGTTAGTATTTAGGCCTACCAGGACTGTTGTTTTTAAAAAAAAAAGGGTGACTATAGAAATGCGTCATAAGCCTGCATCAGCTGCGGTCATGAAGCATGTGATTTAGGTGTGGGTGGCAAAAGCATTCACATTTCAAAAAATAAACTGATTTCATAGATCTGCCTGTTCTGCTATTTCAAAATTGTGAAGCTGGAATCAATGTAATGTAAGGCATTGTAAATAATTGAATATGAAAAATATCATAGGTATGATTGATAATCTTGCAATGTCCCTTATCATCGAATATGACGCCATGTAAATATTATAACCACAAATTTAATTTCCCTTCATTTATAAGACAAAGAATTTATCTGAAATTGTTGCACCTAAGATTCTCCCCTTGGTTGAGACTTGGAACATGTTAGTTACTAGATTTTGTTGGTGAATACATATATGAGAGAGCCATTTGCGAAAAATAACTCATCACTGATGAAATTAATGGGACGGCCAACTGAATATTTCATGCAAAGGAGATCCAGCTATATAGATTGCTATAAAAATGGGTGACAGACAGAAATTCATGAATGCGCTGATTCACTGCAGACACAACTAACTTTCTATCTGTGGATCTGTAGGTCTATAATGTAAACAAAACTGCAATTAAAGTTTGGATTGAACCAACTGTACAGAGATCATTGCTCAAAATCCTGCAGCTTCCAGATAGTCTACCAATTAAATACAGTATTGTACTGGGGAAAATTTGATGCTATCCTATATCAAATAAAATCTGAGGAAAGTTGTACACTTGGATGTCATATTTGGCAATGAAACCTGTGTACAATTGAGAATGATGCACAGGGATTCTATTGGATCATGTTTGCCTTTATCTTATCTTAAAGTATCCTGAAGACTAATATTTTTAGTCATTTTTGTTGCAACAGGAAATACAGACTGCCCAATTACCAATCCGTGAATTGTTTGGTTTCACGTGGATTGATCCTATAGATACATATAGACACCATGATATGTCTCTTTCATCCCAAGAAAAACAAGGATCAATGCAAAAAAGCTTCAGGTCAAAGGCACATACATATTTTTGCAAGAACACCGGCTAATCTAGTCTGTTTATTCAGCTGCCATTGACAAGTTCAGGAACTCCATACTCATCCCAAGTCTGATCTGCTATGCTTGTTCTACAAGAGAGTTGGGAGAAGTTTCTCTTTGTTCCTACTCATGCCTGATTCAGCCAGGGCTTTGGAGTCGGATTCGGAGACGTGGAGTCGGAGGTTTTCGGGTGAAGTCGGAGTCGGTGTTGAAATTTGATTTTCACGTTGAGTTGTTTTCGGAGTTGAAAATTAAATTGGTGACTCATGACTCCTAAAAATTATTTAATGTAATTTCAAAAATACAGTTACGGAAGTGTGAAATAAATCCCAAACCTCAGTTAAGGCCTAGTTCAAAAATAATGAAGCCAAAGTGTTACATGACCATCAAAATTTCAAAATGTTTATATGTACCAAATGACCACATAATATTGTAACAAACATGTTTAAGTTCTAGAAACTCTATTTACCATTTTGCTGTGGTTTGTGGAAATAACTGATAAGAGCCAAATATTTCCAAATTTTATTTATTTTTATTTCCATGGCCGCAAAAGAAAAGTTGACCAAATGGTAACTTATCTTCAAATTAAATCGATTTTTTTTGCTGGATGACAAAACTCATATACTCTTAAGTGTCCATGGCTGTTTTCATCCAAATTCACCACTTATGCTATGAGGAAACAAGTATTTTTGAAATTTTGTTGCAATATTAATAAAAAAAACTTACATATTTTCTCCCGAGATGTACATATTTTCCTCTAAAATGATTTCACCTGTCCTGTTTTATGCGTCTGTATGTGGGCTTCGAATTGGTACCAAATAAGTGCCACCGAAGTGAATACAAACAGAGCAAATGGTGATAGAAGTGTGTTTTTTAGCCTATTTTTCAAGATAAAAAGGTAATGCCGTGGCACAAAAGTCAAAAGAGTGTTCTGGTTTTGACCAAAATCGATTTTATATGCATTATCAGTAATAACTGGATGAAACATAAGAGTAATTACAAAATTAAAGTGAAATTTGTATGGGTTTTTGCATTTTTCAACAAATTGGCCCAAAATTTTGAGGAATCTGGATCTGGATCTGGATATTTAATCAGCAGTCCTCTATGGTGAGAGTGTCAAGCTGATGGGGTGGTGTGCTAATGCATGGTAGTCTCTTAAAAGTTTCTTAAATGCAGTCACTGTTTCTGCATCGACTTTTGCAAAAATTATGCCCCATTTTTAGTATACCAACATGTCTATTACACCAAAATACTAATTTCTCAGGCACTATTGAGTGTGTTTTTTGGGATAGCAATTCATAAATTTATGTTTGTTACAAATGTATCGAACTCCTACAAGCATTGAAAAAGCCTGATTGTTCATGGTTTGTCCAGAGAACGGTTCGAATTGAACTCTTTTGAATTAGGTAGGAGGAAGACTGCCTTCTGCTCAATAAACTTCTGCATGTGGCTATAATTTGCCAATAAAAGGCGATAAAAAGACAGAAACATCAGTACTGGTGAGACCAAGGCATAATATATCATCAAATCTCCTGTGGCTGAATGAAAGTGCACCTACTCAGTTTTATACTCTGCTTTGACTAGAGTAAAATATTCAACCAGCATGAGAACAACACTTTACAAAAGTCAGCTCCATGACTCGACGCATCAATAAATCATCTGAAAGTGAAACAGCAATAGATAAATCTTCTTTATTTCCAATTTCTTAGAGCATAAACCAACCATGGCTTTTGGCACTCAGTCAGTGATAATAGCTGATAAAGTGTCACCTTTTCTACATTCAACATGGGAAACATAGAGGTTTTAGTCATGATCAAGTGAAGGCCATTTGATTTGTCATAACTGATTTTAGAGTACATGCAATAAAACTAAGATGCATAATCCTTTTGTTTGTGGGTTATGCCTAGTTCTCATGGAGACGTAACAGAGGGTTTAAGCAACGGCGTTTCTTATATTTCCAGGAAAGGGCAAAGATTTGAGCATGTTCGCCGTCAATTTTGGCTTTACGGCGCGACAGGAACAGCATGCGCCGTTTTAAGAGGTCTTTCTACGCAATTCCTAGAAATTTGACGATGCAGGAAAAAAAGATTCAACCGGTTGAATCTTTGCGAGGAAAGAAGTGGTGAAGCAAGAAGAAGCGTAAAAAGAAATCAGTGCGCGCCGCAGGTTTTTAAAGTTGCGACGCACAAAGAAGAGCGTAGCAGAAAGCTCTTGCTTCATGTCACATGTTTCAGACACGCGTCGCGGGAAGTCACATGTGCGACGCACGTGTGAGGATGCGCGCCGCGTCTTATGGACCCCCAATGCAGCAGACAGAGTGCGCCTGAGTGCATGCGTTGTTCTATTTTTAGCATCAACCCTTTGTCTGCGTGTCAGCCTCTTTCTGCGCAGCGGCTGGGGCAGCAGCAGCGAAGAAGGGGGGGCAAAGGAGGGGAAAAGAGGCGGTCCGCACCCTGCATATATATAGAGGGGGCCAGTTTACAGCACCATACCCACTCAGACCTTCGACCAGAACACACCTAGAATCCACGACACTCAACTGCTACATTTGCTGCTACTTTTGTTGCTACAATTGTTAGTACTTTTGCTGCTACAACATGGGACCAAAGAGGAAAAAGGGGACCGTCGTCACCAGGGCACCAACCAAGCTCAGCACGAGGTCTACACTTCACACTCCTGGAAGCACTCCTGCTGCAACTCCAGTGACAACTCCAGCTGCTACTCCTGTCCATGAGCCTTCAGATGCTGCAGTGACTGCCTTCTTCACAACAGCCATGGCAGACATCTCTCTACCTGGGCTCTACACCTCCAGTACAGCTGCCAGCCAGACGAAGACTACCACTTCAACCAGCAAAGCCACTGTCGTCAGCGAGACCATCTTCGAGGGCCAGCCAGAAGACAGCACAGACGAAGATTCATCAGTTGAATTATTTGAAGATGAAGGAGACAAGCCTGCTGACAAGCCTTCCAAGTCTGCTGACAAGCCTGCTGCCAAGTCTGCTGACAAGCCTGCTGACAAGCCTGCTCCCAAGTCTGCTGACAAGCCTGCTGCCAAGCCTGCTCCCAAGTCTGCTGACAAGCCTGCCACCAAGTCTGCTCCCAAGGGTCTTCCAGAGCCTACTGCCAAGTCTACTCCAAAGAAGACTCCAAAGAAGACTCAGAAGACTCCGAAGAAGACACAACAGAGCCAGCCTGTTGTTGCTCTTGAAGATGTCATGCATGACGACACCTTCGAGGAGGAAGACCACCATTCCTCTGCTGATGAGGCCCCTGCAGCTGCTGAAGCCAAGTCCAAGGGCAAGAAGGGCAAAGGGAAGGCCCCCAAGAAAAACATCTCACACACCATGGGCATCACACCGGAGCAAGAAGACGACCTCATCAACTGGTACAAAGAGCATCCTGTGCTGTACATGAAGGGCTCCAGAGGATACAAGGGCAACGAGAAGCTGCTGCTGGACACCGAAAAAGCCAAGGAGCTGGGACCCAAGTTCACCTCCCAGGACATCTTCAACTGGAGGAAGACTGTCCGCACCCACTACTCCAGACTCGTCAGGCCTGAAGCTTCAGGAGCCGCCAGGAAGGAGACGCTCACAGACAGGGACCAGTACATCCTAGCCAACTGTCGGTTCCTGAAGGACTCCATCGTCCACAAGCCAGGCAAGGAGCTGTCCGCCATCTCCCAACTGTCTGCCAACCGACCAGCCTCAGACTCCGGGGACAGCTACAACCCTGAAGATTCCCTGCCAGCTTCCTATGACCTGCAGGACCTGCCACCTGAACAGCCATCACAGGACAGACCTGACAGCCAGCAGTCCCAAGTCTTCCCTGGAGCGCCAAAGCCTGGAGCCGTGTCCAAGGGAACCAAGAGAAAGGCCACAACAGATGAAACCATGCACTCCGCCATGAATGTCATCGCAGGCAGCATGCACGCTATGTCCTCCTCCAAGAAGATCCTGAAAGGCTCTGGCTGCAAGATGTGCCCCGACCACCAGGAGTTGAAAGACGATGAGGAGTACTGGAGGATGAAGTGTCACGACCTCTACCACGTCGGATTTCGCGCCAGCCCTGAAATCAGAAAGCGAATGGTGAGGGCCATTGCAGAGGCCGCCTTCTACTGGGACAAGGAGAGGGAGATGGATGAGGCCAGCCGCCAGTCAAGACCTCAGGAGGAAACCTTCCAGCCTCCTCATCCTCCTCAGCGCCTGCAGATGCCACCTCCTCCTCCTCCTCCTTCTGCGACGTATGTGCCATCTCAGCACCACCAGCACCACCAGCAGCACCACCACGCTTCCAGCAGCCATCACTTCCACCACCACCAGCCCAGGGAAGGAGGATCCAGGCAGACTCCCAGCTACACCGTGATGCAGTCCAGCCCATCCTCCCTGACACTGATGATGGATGCTCAGGAGAGCCCCGAGAAGTACGGCTACCCTGGACCCAGCTATGGTCAACCGAGCGCCCAGCAGCCGCACCAGCCTTCCCCTTCGCCCAGTTGGACTGAGAGTCTCCTTTCTCCACACAAGTAGAAGAGAAGATGTGCAGCAAAGACAACCAAAAAACCTTGGCCCTTTTAAGGGCCACCAAATCCTCCAAAAAGGGCAGGCCACGTACACATCCGATGTTGACAAAAAAAAAAGAGCTTGTGTTGACCGAAAAGAGCCAAAAAGAGCAAAAAAAACGTTGACAATCCCCCAAAAAAAAAGTCCGGTCCTGGCCTTCATTAAAAGTAATCACCTTCATAAAAGCAAGGTGCTAGTTCCCCCTTTCTTTGCCCAAAAACATACCAAGTGCTGCACTAGTACAAGTGCTGCATTCTTTGGTATAAACATATTTTTATTGCACTAGTACAAGTGCATGAATTTCTTAATTAAAATGTAATGCACTAGTACAAGTGCTTTGGTTTTAAAACTTGTGTTGGTTGCACTAGTACAAGTGCATCACTTTGTAATTTCACTTGTCTAGGGCAAGTGGCAGATAGATAGCTAGATAGATAGCTAGATAGATAGATAGATAGATAGCTCGATAGATAGCTCGATAGATAGATAGATAGATAGCTCGATAGATAGATAGATAGATAGATAGATAGATAGATAGATAGCTTGATAGATGGAACACAATGCTCGTTACATATATACACTGCAGCAAAAGAAAAGCAGTTGTCGTCACTTTGCAGGGATTGGACTTGGATAGATAGATAGATAGATAGATAGATAGATAGATAGATAGATAGGCAGATAGATAGCTTGATAGATGGAACACAATGCTCGTTACATATATACACTGCAGCAAAAGAAAAGCAGTTGTCGTCACTTTGCAGGGATTGGACTTGGATAGATAGATAGATAGATAGATAGATAGATAGATAGATAGATAGATAGATAGATAGATAGATAGATAGATAGATAGGCAGATAGATAGCTTGATAGATGGAACACAATGCTCCTTACATACATACACTGCAGCAAAAGAAAAGCAGTTGTCGTCACTTTGCAGGGATTGGACTTGGATAGATAGATAGATAGATAGATAGATAGATAGAAATAGATAGATAGATAGATAGATAGATGGATGGAGGGATTGATAGATGGATTGATTGATTGATTGATTTTTGGGCTTGTTTTGTCAACATAGGATGTGTACATGGCCAGCTCAATTGGGAGGATTTGGTGGCCCTTAAAAGGGCCTGGGGTTTGTTGTTTTGAATAGATAGTCTGCATCTTCTTCAGATTTTCTCCAACTGCCAAGGGACACTTCCTGCCGGACTGTTGACCCAGTCACGTAGGTAGTCTCGAGCAGCCTTGGCATCTCTGGAGGCATTTCCGTGTCGAAGTGGTTCTCCTAGGTCATGCAATTGACGGTCTCCCCTCCAAACTCCTTCAGTGACGTCATGTGTCTGTGGATCTTCTCTGTCCATAACTTCACTGTCACGGGCATGGTGGACGCCTACTCTGTCTCGCAGAATGTTGTGTAGAACACAAGCAGCCATTGTGATGTATGTCACTCTTGTAGGTCGATGGGGCATGGTGGTCAGGAAGCATCTGAACCTGTGTGACAGCAGACCGAAGGCATTCTCCACCACTCTCCTGGCTCTTGAAATCCTGTAATTGTAGACTCTGGAAGCAATGTCAAGGTTCCTTCTTGGCACTGGTTTGAGCAGCCATGTCTTCAGGGGAAATGCCTCGTCACCCACGATGTAATATGGGAAAGGATTGTCTTCTGTGCCAGGTAGAGGTTCTGGAGGTGGTAGGCCTAGATCTTCCTCGTCCAGGAGTTGTCGAAGTATTGTGTCCTTGAAGACGCCGCCATCAGATGCACTTCCTTGACAGCCAGCCTGCACATAGATGAACTTGTAGTCGGCATCAACGAGGGCCATCAGGACAATGGAATGAAATCCCTTGTAGTTGTAGAACAAGGAGCCTGCAGCCTTGGGACATCGGATTGCGAAGTGCTTGCCATCCAGAGCTCCAATGCAGTTGGGCAAGTTCCATTTCGTCTCAAAGGCCTTGGCTATCTCCTTCCATCTTTCAGGCTGTGTGGGTAGTGCCAGCTGTCTTTCGAAGGCATGAACGATGGCAAGGCAGACCTCAGGGATGAAGTTGCAGATGGTGTTGGGTGCCACACGGAAAGCATAAGCTAGGGACTTGTAGCTGTTTCCTGTTGCCATGTACCGCAGGGTGATAGCCAACTTCAGACCAGGTTCCAAAGCCCTCCTCATGTTGGTGTCTTGCTTAGTGATGAGTGGTCCAACAGCTTCCAGGAGTTCAGCAAAGATGTCAGGGGGCATTCTAGTGTAGTTGTAGTAGCCGGACACGTCATTGACTTGCAGTTCAGGCATCAGTTGATGGTAGTGACCATGTTGTTCCCTCTGCAGCAACCAGTTGCGAATCCACCACCTTTTCTGTCTCCTGGCCCTCCTCCTCCTGTGTCTCAAATAGACAGCTCCAATAGCAGCAGCAGCAGCACCAGCCACAACAATAATTTCTTCTTCATTCATCATGCATATGTTCAGTAGGCAGTCGTTGTGTTCTCATTGAAGGGCAATCAGCAAATGAAGCAAGGAGGTCCTCTGTGTCCCTCTTTATAATGACCAAAAGTGACTCCTGCAGCAGCGAAACACACTTTGCCGCAGCGCTGCAACAAGAGACCTTCGTCGATGCTTAAGAGACCTTCGTCGCTGCTTAAGGCAAGGACGACGAAGAAGGTCAGCATCGACGCGCCTGTAATGTCCTCGGCGCTGTATGAATGCATGTGCGACGATGAACCATCAAGGTACGCAGTAACAAGTACCTTAATGCGGCGTTGCATCGTTACAGTCGTCGGCGAGGCTGTCATTTTCAGCGGCGCATCTTACCTCGGGTGTACGCCGAAGGTTTCCTGATGCGTCGCAGGTCGCCAATTTCAGACGTAGCTGCCTCACAACCATCAGCGGCGTAACAGGAAACAACATTGGGCGAAGTAAAAGCAGCCTCGCCGAATTCCAAAACAAAGTGCGACGAGTGTGTTTGGAACTGCGCTGAGGCAAGAGAGGCGGAACGCGGCGAAGAAAGCTTAAGCAGCGCCGCGGACACCTCAAGACTCACCGCGGCTACAAACTTTAAGCGCCGCACATGACACTAATTGATTACGTAACGTCTCAACCAACGTTCTACGCCACAACTTTCCAAGAAATGACTTCTCTTGACGCGCCGCTCTCAAATCGCCATCGTGAGAACTAGGCATTAGTCTCCTTAAACCAAATTAATATTGGTGTTGGATATCTTGATAATTTTGCGATACAATAGTCTAAACGACACTTAGTTGCCTATACAATACCTGAACGATACATACTATCAAGTGAGGAAACTATTCAATATATTGCCAACAACTGAGGTACACGATGCAATATTATTGCGCACGTCAGAAATTAGCGGAACTATGCTGTTAAGCAGACAATTACTATCGTGATAATCATGATACTTGCTGCCTTTGGCGATAGTGTACCATGATATATCATGCCTAATATTTCCTCACGATAATTGTATTGTGACTGTATTGAGGATGAAGTATCGCGATAGTGATAGTATTGTGCCAACACCATGAAAGTATTGGGCATGATCATGACAAAATCATCAGCAAAATCATCAGCATGATGATTCACAAAGTTCCATTTACACAGTGCAACCGCCCGCTGTTTTTGCATACCAAGTTTATAATAGGCTGTGACAAGGCTTAACTTTAGGTAAGAAAATATGTTTCTGATGGAAACATCAATTCTGTTTTCGGAAGCTTCTGTGACAGAATTGCAAATATTACTAATGGCATACCCTTGACTGATCTAAAATCAGCATAGCCATGCTTTTTTAAATCATTAGAATAAAATTATGTCAATAAATGTTTGCTAAATTGTAATCTGAACGCTTATTATGAACCCCTACGTAATTGTAGCCATCTGTGGTCAGAAATTCATTGTTTTTCCAGAAACTTTCTTTGGGCCACACATAATTGATCTTTAGCTTCTCGGATCCCTCTCAAGGCACTTTTTCTAGGGTCGGTCGGTAGGACAAAAAAAAAAGGTGAAAAAAAAATTTATAATGTCAAAAAAAAAATTTTTTTTTTTTTCAATTTCTTTTTTCCATCGGCAGGGAATCTATTGTGTCGGCGGGTCCGCGAAGCTAAGAATCAATTATGTGTGGCCTTGGTTGAGAGAAGCAGTTTCAGTTGGTTGAGTGCCACCCCAAGACCAAATAGACCAGGTGGTGGCATTGTGTGTCTAGGAAAATCCCAATTAAACCTGACCAAGAATGCATTACCTAACTATAAGACATTTGAATGTATGGAAGTTATCCTAAAGCATGAAGGCAAGATGATTACAATTATTACAATATATAGACCTGAACCTGGTCACAAAAATCAGTATAACATGGATGAATTCTATGAAGAATTCACATCTCTACTAGCCAGCTATCACTCGAAAAACGAGGTAATCTTGGTGGGAGACTTCAACTTTCATGTCAACAAGGTTGACAATGCTAAAGCCAGAAAATTCTTGGAAATTCTGGACACATTTGGTCTAGTACAACATATCAAAATGCCAACTCATAGAGAGGGGAACACGCTTGACCTACTAATTACACGTGAGAACTCGATTGTATCAAGTCACTCTGTAGATGAGCAAAACTCAGACCACAACAATATTCTTTTTGAGCTACAAACAAAGAAAAAACCAAGGGAGGTAAAAATAGTCACTTCTCGAAATACAAAAAAGATCAACCTAGCCGTGTTTAAGCTGGATTTAAGGAATAGGTTTAAGGAACTCTCAAAGCTAAACTCGGCTGAATGGACAGTGGATGACCTGTACAAACTAACAAGTACCTACATGTCAACCAGTAACATATTGGACACACATGCACCTGAAATTGAGCGAACTGTAACGGTCAGGAAACCAACTCCATGGACAACTGCCGATATAAAAACAGCTAAAGCAGAAAAAAGGAAAGCAGAAAAGAAATGGAGAAAATCAAAGAATGAAATTGACTATGAAATATATAAACTAAGTAAAAACTCTTATAACAACAAACTGAACGACTTGAGAGCCAAAGACCTAGCGAAGAAAATAAACGACAATAAGGGTAATACGAGAAACATGTTCAAAGCAATTAATTGTGCTCTAAACCGCAAGCAAAGTCTACCTCTCCCAGCACATACAAATCAGAAAACACTAGCTAATGAATTCATAACCTATTTTGATGAAAAGATCAACAAAATAAGAAGGAAACTGGATACCGATACTGATGCAACCAATCCAAAGGATAATAACACATTTGTAGGCCAGCCGCTAGTAAACTTCAAACAATTGACCCAGGATGATGTGAGAAGGATCCTGAAAGGAATGAAAAATAAACATTGTCAACTAGATCCGATGCCCACATGGCTGATAAAGGAATGCCTCGATGAGTTTGTCCCGGTTATTACAGATATCATAAATGCTTCACTTCAACTTGGAGAAATGCCAGATATCTTTAAACATGCACTGGTCAAACCCACTCTAAAGAAGGCAGGCCTTGAACAGGAAATGAAAAACTACAGACCTGTATCTAATCTTCAAATTCTGAGTAAAATCATTGAAAGTGCGGTCATTGAACAATACACTGAACATCTCCGGACTCACGAACTACTTGATAGTAAACAATCTGCATACAAAAAATTTCATAGCACCGAAACAATCCTGACCAAAATCCACAATGATATTATGTCTAATTTGGGCAAGGGTGAAACTGTACTGATGATACTACTTGACCTCTCAGCAGCTTTTGACACCATAGATCATGAAATTCTGCTGACGAGACTTGAGAACACCTATGGAATAAAGGGAAATGCATTAAAATGGTTTAACTCTTACATGTCAGTCTGTAATAATAAACAAAACTGAGTCCGAGAAAAAAGCCCTGAAATTCGGTGTACCTCAGGGTTCTAAACTTGGTCCTATTCTATTCAATTCCTATATTGCTCCAGTCAGTAAGATTGCTAAAAGACATGGCATAACAGATGAGAAATATGCAGATGACCATCAACTACTTCTGGCATTTAAGCCAAAACAAACGTATAACCAACAAGAAGCAAAACATAGGATGGAAAGCTGTATTCACGATATAAGAAGCTTCCTACATGAAAATAAGTTATGTAACAATGGTGAAAAAACTGAATTTCTAATTATAGGCTCTCCCCAACAGTCTAAGCATGTGATCTTTGATTCTATAAAAATAGACGACACCAGTATAAAAGCCGTGGATAAAGCGAAAAATCTTGGAGTGATAATTGACAAACATATGAGCATGGAAAAACATGTCAATAGAATGTGCAGTAATGCCTACTATAATATTAGAAACATCTCTCGGATCCGAAACTGCCTTGATAAAGTTGACGTGAAAACTGTTGTAAATGCCCTGGTAACACCACATCTTGATTATGGAAATGGACTGCTGGTAGGTGTCAAAAAGCACCTGATCAATAAACTTCAAGTGGCTCAAAACTCAGCTGTGCGCCTGATTGAAAAAGTAGGTAAGAGGGAACATATCTCAAAGTACAGACGCAACCTCCACTGGCTTCCAATCTGTGCAAGGATTGACTTCAAAATAATTATGCTAACCTGGAAAGCATTAAATGATCAAGCACCAGCTTATCTTAAAGATTTACTTAACCCAAAATCTTCACACCGTAATATGAGATTCGGAAATAAAGAAATGCTGGATGTACCAGATAGCTATGGTACTAACAATTACTGGGACAGGGCCTTCAAAAAGACTGCACCTTCGTTGTGGAATAAGCTACCACAAGAGGTCAGAACCGCTAAAACACTAGACCAACTAAAAAGGGCTCTCAAGACCCACTTGTTCAAAATATACTATGATTAAAAAATAACCCAAGCGCCGGTGAGCAATTTATTGGAACTGGCGCTATATAAGTTACTGCAATTATTATTATAATTATTATTATGAGTGTGGCAATATAATCCATTGATCTCCTTTATGGGATTTATTTAAAGTGCGAATATTGTGAATGCGGAAAGTACCTTAAATTCAGGCAATTGTCAGTCAGCCTTTGTTGAATGAAAATAAAAAAGCATACCCTACAGTGTATTTCATACAGTGTGTTCTTATGTGTGCTGCAGTACAGTAGGCCTACTAGCTGCATTAAATTTAGGAGCTTGTTTACATCAATGTCACGAATGCAAGAACCATATATCGTACTATGTGTTGCGTGACATTCACTTCCGACTGTATCTATTGTATGCGTCTCTGGCTATTTTGTGTATAGTTGAATGTATCACATATCTGCATATGTGCAGTCTACTTAGCTTACGATCTATGAGGAGCACTCTGGCATTTTCTGGAAGTTGTGTGTCTCATAGAATCTGGTTCAAGCAGAGTATAAGGTTGTTGACACAGGGATTTAAGATTTTGTTGTGCAATATTCACTATGCTCACTTATTTCATATATTTGTTGAAGCCCATCTTACATGTCAATTTATGTAGGTATAGGAAAAAGATGATTTTCCAGGAAGAAATCTAAGATTATCTCTAACATTTCATTGCAATAGTCAATATGTTTTTATTAAAAATACATTGTTATCTGATGCAACTACATCCAAAGTGTTCCAATAAATTGTACAATTCCGTTTCATTGGCAGCAAAAATATTTCAGTGTTGATATTGTCTGGTAAAATGGTACGGTGATGACTATACTAGTTTTTAGGATGAAGAATATGACAATGTGATTCACAGTTGTTACATTATCACCACGTCTTCCCAAAATTCCAACTTTGGCTAATGAGTAGAACTGCGACAGGGAAAACAAAACTATTACTTATCAAAAGTGTTTTCAATTCATTCCAGAATGTCTGACTGAAATATCAGACAATGTCTGTCAACATTTTGTCAGTTTTCCTTCTGCGTGTTAATGAATCACTCTTCAAAAGCTTTTAACAATATCAAGCCGGATGTTTCTAATCAAAAAGAGCTAAGTGTTTTATGGTTATTTACAGTGCCGCCTGTAAGTATGTGAAACACATGACATTGTGCCATTGCAACAATGCTAAACATCCTCAGCCTAAGTGCTTGTGGAGGCATGAATTTTCATAGGAATAAAGGGAAACAAAGTGGGTCATAAAGGCCGATGTGTGAGGCAAGTGGGATAAAAATAGCAGCCCATTTTCTTCGCTGTAGTCGGAGTTAGGTATGGGTCAAAGTCTTTGATAAGTAAGTGAACCACCCTTCCCTATCTTTTAACATTGGGCCTGCGTTTCACTTACTTATCAAAGACTTTGACCCATACCTAACTCCAACTACAGCAAAGAAAATTGGCTGCTATTTTTATCCCGCATGCCTCACATATCGGCCTTTATGACCCAAAATGTTTTCCTCTCATCCGATGAGAATTCGTCCTTCCAGAAGCATTTTGATTAAGGATGTTTAACATTGATGCAATGGCACAATATCATGCGTTTCACTTACTTACAGGCGGCACTGTATGTCTGGATCTCATCCTCTCTTTGTAAATCAAACTGAATAATTCTAACAACACGTCATGCACTCTTCAGTGGACACTGCTTTGTGATTTATTTTTCATGACCTTCATAAATCTTCATCAGCATGTCAGCATGCAACTGCCCTATTTCACATCACCTTCCATACAAAATACAAAGTGTCTCTCCGCAGATCATGAATTTTTCTCTGTCACATATAATACAGCCTAGACAGGAGTCCAAAAAAAAATCCCTACTTCTTACTATGTCTCAAGAAGCATGAAATTGCAGATTTATGAACAGTGCTTTACCTCCGGCTTTGGCTGCAAAAAATGTTCCCACTGGCTAAACACAATATAATTAATATCTCACTCGTGTTTTTTTGGGTCAATGCTTGGAAATTAACTGCTGCCTGAGTACAGATTCTAAGAAATATAAATTGAATAAATTGTTTTTTTATAAGGTGCTAAAAGAGAGAAACAATTTTTTACTTCACACTCTTAAAATAAGCTCTGTCAATTCATATTGCAGTGGTTAATGGTTATTGGCTTGGTGTTTCCCGTAATGCAATAAGTTTTGGAATTCATGGGTCCACAATGACTCCACATGCTCCTATATTCTTCAAAATGTTGTTACCATTTTAAAAGTGGTCTAGGGGGGGGGGTACAACTGTTTCCTCTCTCGTCTACTCCCCTCAACTTATTTCTCCTCTACTCCTGATTTTCCTCAACTTTAAATTAAAATCCAAATATAACATATTTTTTGTTGAATTGTCATCCATAATAAAATACCATTTGAATGTGTCCAGAAAATGCTTACATAATAACAGACCTTCGTTATTCAGACAGTTTTTGTTTACTGAAAATAGAAAAGCATACCATATACAATGCAGTATATCACTTGCTGTATGAAATTCAGGAGCTTGTTTACGTCAGATGTCATGAACGCAAGAACCATATCATATATCTGCATATGTGTAGTCTACTCTGCTTGTGATCTATGAAGAGCACTCCGCCATTTTCTGGTAGTTGGTGTCCGACGTAATCTGGTTTATCTCATTTTATCGAGGAGGACAGGAAGCTGAGTGAGATTCTGGATACAGAAATTGAAATTGTCTATCGTAACTTGAAAGTGAAGCTGAGAGACAAATGCAATGCAAATGACTTGTGCAGTATTCAAAAGAGCTAGGAATTGGTGTTGTTATATCATTGATTAATTGCTTTCTTTCTTTCCCAATAATCAATTATCTTATTGATCATTTTCGTAATAGTATCTACCTAATCATTACGGGAGAAACTATCATTATTTTCTCTATTACTGAACCATATTTATAACCCCTTAATAATTGATTGTGCAAAATACACAATACCCTGAGTACACATCAAGGCTATGATAATTGACTACCTCATACAGTTGTCTCAAAACAAGGGGTCTTATAACGGGGTCCCACTTGGAAATTGTGGTCAAACCGTTTCTCATTTTCATTTTCTTCATTAGTAATTCCTCCGTGGCAGCTGCTCTCATGACCCAGTGTTTATCTAAATGATGTGACATTAAGGCGGAGTTTATCACTGACACTGAGGCAGTTAAATGTGTGGAGAGTGCGGTAAACAGCAAGGAACCACTGACCAGAAAATTGCAATTCTCTCCCAGGATTTTAAGTGTCAAGCTGCAGTCCAAGGTAGACTAGTTTTTGTGAATTGTTATCTGCAAGACCTGTAACTGTCAGGAAATTCATCAAAGAAGAAAGCCTTGTCACAAAGTGTTCATTTCTTTGGTGATAAATATATGGCATATGCACTCATGAAGCATCAATCTGGTGTATCTGATGAAATTAAACCTAATTTCCTTTTCTACATCTTGCAGTTAAAAATGTTCAATGAAACTGTGAGTCTGTGATGAATCATTATATGAAATCGTTTCATTTTATCAAGTCAGCTAAAAGCAGATGAGCATTTTTTACTTTGAAATTGAAGCCAGACAATATGTTGAATATATTTGATTATCAGCAATATCGAAGTGGTTTTGTTGCAGATTTCCTTCTATGTGCCAGATTATGCCTGCTTTATTAATAGAATTTCAGAAAACATTTCTGTGATTCAGAAATGAGCTGCTGTAATATTATTGTCAGACCTAACACATTGAAAGATGCTGTTGGAGTTTCAAGTCATGCGGAGTTCCTTTTTTTCTTGGCCACTTTACAACATCACAGTATCTAATTATCGTGTGGAAATTAACAGTTCAGTCTCTTTAGTGGTGACAACATGCAGCAGAGTTTACTCTTTGCACTGAGACAAAGCAACAGGCTGGTAATTGTCTGACATCTGACACCCCAACCTCCTCTACTGCGTTTCTCTTCCCAAATTGGTATGCTGGACACATAGTAAGTGCAGAAGTTTGTTCTGACAAAGGCAAGACCTCCACTTACCTGGTTACTTTCAGCAGGTCTTCAGTATGTTGACATCTGCCTCATGCATCTGTCATATAATTGTCTGAGATGAAAAACCTGGGTTTTATTTTCGCATCCTTGTTTCTTCTAATTTTAGTTTCTTATAATTACTTTTTCAGATTTGGATGGATGGATGGATGATTGGGGCTTTACGTCCTGTATTTTTGCACTTGGTAGGCTAATTAGGACAGGAGGTGGATACGGCAATTAGGCAAAGGATGATTGAAACAGCAGTCCGCTGTTTCCTCTCCTTCTGACTTTCCTCCATTTTGAGTTAATATCCAAATATAACATATTTTTGTTGAATTGTCATCCATAATAAAAGAACATTTGAATGTGTGCAGAAAATTCCTAACATACTGGAATTTGTTATGCAGACAGTCTTTGATGCCTGAATATAGAAAAGCATACTACATCTCAAAGACATCACCTGTTCCTATATATGCAATGCAGTACAGCACTTGCTGCATCGAATTCAGGAGCTTGTTTACGTGAGATGTCATGAATGCAAGAACAATATCTCATGCCTTGTGTTGCATGACACTTCCTTCGAAGTGTATCTATTGTATGCGTCTCGGATTACTTTATGCATAGTTGAGTATATCAAATTATATGCACCAGGGAGATAATTTATATGCACCGGGGTGATTATTTATATGCACCCTGAGTGTCAGTTCACTTGACTTGTGACGTATCAGAGGACTTGACTTGAGACGAATCAGAGGACTTGACTTGAGACGAATCAGAGGACTTGACTTTCAGGATCAGGTGAATATGGTCACTTGGCTGGATTCTTCATTTGGGTGCATATTTGGGTGCATATATTTATCCACGGATGAATATAAACATTTTCTTGAGATGTGGTCAGGATGGTGACTCGATCAAGAGTGACAAAATCGGTGTGATGCACCTCTATTTATCGACTTTTGGAACTCGCGCATGCCCAGTGTTGTGTCATCTGTCAAAATGGCGGTCTGTTTGGATCTTGTTGATCACTCGCGATCGTTTTTACGATCGCTCGGGGTCGGACGGACGACTTGAATCCATGGAATGGTCAAGAATAGTCAGTGAGTGTGTAGAGTATTCAATTCTGAGTCTAACAGTCGAAAAATCATTAAATTCGGCCTAGAATTGGCTTCGGCAGTGGCCATTGAAGACATTTTGCACAACTGTCAAGACTCGGTCTTTTCGACGGGTCTTTCAGGCCCGTTTTAACACTGGAATGATCTCGACGACCAGATACGATGAAAGTATGTTCATTTCCGAGTCTAATGATAAAAAAATGAAGAAAATCGGTTAAGAATTCGTCTCGTAATTCGCCGTTGAAGGTATTTTGCACTATTGTTCAATGTTGACAGCGCTCGTGGATTGTCAAAATTTTGACGTCGCTCGCTAGGTCGTCACAATATGTTAATTACAAGAATTACTGAAATACTTTCAACAAAGTGAGAAGAAAGGCGAAAAATGCATTTTATTAAGAACTAGTGCAGGAAAATTGAAATAACTCTAGAAAAATCTGGAAAATATTAAACAAATTAATTGGAAAAATAGGAAATAAAGAAGAAATATCTGACGAGATATTAGTTAATGGCGCTAAAGAAAAAAATCCCATTAGCATTAGCAATGCATTTGCCAAGCACTATAGTGAAATAGGGAAAACAATGGCCGACAAAATCAAAGAAAATGAAAATATAAAGGAGCCCTTGACTTATTTAAATCAGAGACTATTGCATAATCGTTTTTTATTTCCAACATCAACAAATGAGATTGCAAAACTGATATTAAATCTTAAATCTAAAGTTAGTAGCGGAACAGACGAAATTTCAAATAAAATATTAAAAAGAATTTATCCCGGAATCATACAAGCACTTAATATCATTTTCAATAAATCTATGCAACAAGGAGAATTTCCAAGAAACATGAAAATAGCTATAGTAATACCAATTTATAAAAGTAAAAACAAAAACAGAAATAATTATTAATTATCGCCCTGTTTCACTACTGGCTACTATATCTAAAATGTTAGAGAAGGTTATTTACAACAGAGTTATTAAGTTTTTTAACAAGTATTTATTTTATGAAGGACAATATGGTTTTAGACAAAATAGGAGCACTACGGAAGCAATATTAGACCTCACAGGCAATATAGTAGAAAACAATAATAAAGGATACTTTACTTTACAGGCCCGTAGGCTAGGGGGGGTAAGGAGGTGATGGGTCACCCCCCCCACTGGCCATGAAGTTCCACCCAAGCTAAAAATAAAAATGAAGAAACCTAGTTTGGCCCCGGTATTTGAAGTCTGGCAATAGTATTTGAAGTCTGACCGCGTTATTCAAATAGGATAGTGGAACTCTCCCTTTTTTCAGCTCTCTGGCGTCGCCGTGCACAAAAAACTTTTTCCGGAAACAGGCTGACATTTTGTACTATTGCTGATTCAGTGGAGCAGGCACTCCAGGCTCCAGAACACTTAATCCATTCAAAACACTGCGGACTTGCATTGCCAAGTCTTAAATGTTTAGCGTGGATTGCCGCCATATTCCAGTGCTGTCAGGCTGATCAGACTGTGATATGGATCTCGGAAAAACCGGTTAGGCAGTGTTGTTGTAGGCTTATGACATCGGACAGTTGCCAAATTTTCAGACGAAAGTGTACCAAAAATGGAAAGACAGTGGCCCAATTGTCCAGATCAGATGAGATCACTGCAGGGGGCACCTGTGAATTTCAGTGATGCTTCCCTCTGCTATGTTGACCTTAAAATCCTTGACCAAATTCCGTTGACCAAATTCTGTTGGTTGCTGCCATGGGCATGATAGTGGAACTCTCCTTTTCCAGCTCTTCGGTGTCCCTGCGCACAAAAAAAATTGTCTGGAAACATCGGCCTGTTGTCAATTTTCAATGGGGCAGGGTTTTCCAAGCTCCAAACACTTCTAAATCCACAACTATGCATCGTAAAACAAGCGTAATCCATGAATTTTCAATGGGGCCGGGTTTTCCAAGCTCCAAACACTTCTAAATGCACAACTATGGGCCATTCCATGCCAAATGGACCAAAATCAAGAAATTTTCCCACATCATGTTTTCCGATTTTGATGAAATTTTAACCTGATATACATGTTTAATGAGCACATGCGAAATATTTCGGACATATTTCACAAATTTTGCTTTTGACAGCATTTTGAAAATGTTGGGCTTTCAACATAAAATTGATTTTTCATCCTTTGATATATTTGAAAAAGGCTGCTGAAGGCTCATTTTTCAAGATATCGCCACTAAACTACTCATATATCATGGTGAGATGTAGAACATAATATACGCTGAATAAAATGTAGATGATTCTTTCCATCTTTTCGCAAGAGCCTGTTAAAATTGGTTCATTTTTGCGAAATTTGGGTAAATTGTGGGTTTTTGGAATTTTTTTTACTCAGAAACCAAGCTTTCAATAAACCTGAAACTTTGCATGAATTGAGGTAGTATCGAGTGCTAATGGTACGAATTTATTCATATTTCTAACACCAATACTTTTTATGCACATGAAGAAAATCTCTGGACGATTCCTAAAATTGACTAATTTCAAGTGCAAAAATGGCCATGTGGGAAAGGTGATAGAAACTTGAAATTTATTTTTTAAGCAGTTTATGAGATCATCTTGTATTTCTGCAAAAATGGTGGAGGTGTTATTTTTCATTTTTATGGAAATGATTTTTAGAAATTTGGAGAATTTATTTAAACCATGTAGGAGCCTTCCAAGAGCAGGTGGAATTCAAAATAAAGTGCAAATTTTTTTTAAAGTGCCTCAAATTGCCTTCTGAACATTACAAATCAGTTCTATTTAGAATCACCAGGATTTTTTTTTTTGTCCAGTTCTTTTCGTGTGAAATTATGTCAGATTCCCAGACAACAATGGAATGCATTACTTTGTACCCATCGTGGGGTCCCTGGGGTATATATACCCAAATACTTAATTATTATAAAGCCACATTTTGCTAAATTCTGGTCATCTGTCACTAGATGTTATTTCCAAAACTGAAATTAATGTCACTGCACATGAATTTTACATATTTTTCATGGTATTGTGATATTTTTTTAACATATTGATAACCGAAGATACCTTCTCATCATTAAAAGGCAACTGTATCAACTAATCTAATTTACAAAATCTGTCACAACAGTCCCATATTGTCAATTTTGAACTTATTTGCAAAAATTCACTCAACATAATTTTTTTTACTATTTCCTTTTGTGAGAAACCAATATACCTCTTTAAAGTTTGGAATTTTAAAATTCGTTCATCTGAGGTACTTTCAGAAATAAATTCAGCTCTTTATCTAAGGTTCCACCTGGTCTTGGAAGGCTTCTACATACGATATTTAGCATAAATAAGGCTTTTCTTCGAAATTCTAAAAATTAATTCCAGAAAAATGAAAAATAACACCTCCACCATTTTTGCAGAAATACAAGATGATCTCATAAACTGCTTAAAAAATAAATCTCAAGTTTCTATCACCTTTCCCACATGGCCATTTTTGCACTTGAAATTAGTCAATTTTAGGAATCGTCCAGAGATTTTCTTCATGTGCGTAAAAAGTATTGGTGTTAGAAATATGAATAAATTTGTACCATTAGTACTCGATACTGCCTCAATTCATGCAAAGTTTCAGGTTTATTGAAAGCTTGGTTTCTGAGTGAAAAAATTCCAAAAACCCACAATTTACCCAAATTTTTCAAAAATGAACCAAATTTAACAGGCTGGTGCGAACAGATGGAAAGCATCATCTGTATTAGCTTTGGCCAGCAGCATTTTATATATCTGAGCTTGATCTGTGTACAATTTTATCACAATATCTTGAAAAACGTAGCTTCAGCAGCTTTTTGAAACGACTTGACAAGCGGAAAATAGAAATTTTAGTTTGCAGACCTTAATTTTGAAAATGCTGTCAAATTCAAAATACTTGGAATACAGGGAAAATATTTTGCACGGCTTCATTAAACATGTACATGTAGTTTGTGTAATAATTTCATTAAAATCTGAAGCCATGATGTGGGAGACATTGGTCCATTTGGCATGGAATGGCCCCTATGCATCTTAAAACAAGCGTAATCCATGAATTAGGTACAGAAGTTGACTCAGTTGGGCTTATCCGGTGTTGTCAGGCTGATTAAAGAGTGTTATGGACCCCAGAATACAAGCTCCATCTACTCAACATTGAGTCAGCAGTGGTACCTACAACATGCCGGCTTTTTTCCGAAAAAAAAGTTTTGATGTGCACTGGGATGTCAGAGAGCAGCAAAAAGGAGAGTTCCACTAGCAGGCAGGGCGTAGATCTATCCTGGGGGGGGGATGCATCCCCCCCTTAAGATAAGCCTGGGGGATGATCATGTGATTATCCCTAGAATCTCAAATCATAACTACTACTTGGTGCTGAGAATTATAAGCTATTATTGGCTAATGGGATATTATGAAGAAAATACATGCTTCGGGTTGCTCAGAATTTACCTTCCGACAATCTAAAATATTTTGGCTTCTAAGCCCTCAGGTGGCTCCCGAAATTCCCTGCACATGATTTCCAGCACATTGGGTCTCGCTTATGCCAAAATAATCCTCCCTATAAAAGTGACAAATCTACGCCCCTGCTATCAGGCCCTTTGGCTAGTGCTTTGTAATACTCGCTGTTACTAAATAAGATCATCGATTGATTGATCCATCGCATGTGGAAGTCCAACATTACAATATTTTTTAATTGATGTTACAATTTCATTCTGTGTGGCATAATTTTTTACCATCAAAACTGCTCAGAACTTGTCTCAGACGATCTGAAAACCGTTGGCTTCTGGGGGCCCAGAGCGTCCCCCAAACCCCCGGCCTTCAGTTTGGTCCGCTTTAGCCTCTGTCATCACCCCCCCCAACCACAGAGCAGCCTACGGGCCTGCTTTAGCTGTATTTCTTGATATGTCAAAAGCGTTCGATACTCTAGATCATCAGACCATAATTAAAAAGTTAGACTTCTATGGAATTCGTGGCAATGCATTATCATGGTTTAAAAGCTACCTATCGAATCGACAAATTAAAGTAAAATTTAAAAATGTCTTATCCAATCCTCATAGTATGTCTTACGGAACACCACAAGGTTCTGTTCTAGGTCCACTGATATTTATAATTTTAGTTAATGATTTAGTTAAGACTTTAAAATTTTGTAATGCTGTAACTTTCGCTGACGAAACAACAATATTTGCATCTGGAAATAATTTAAAATTCTTGTATTAGAAAGTAAATGAAGATCTTGAAAAACTTAATGAATGGATTGAAAGCAATTCCTTAATACTGAATGCTGACAAAACGAAGCATATATTATTTCACTGTAAACAAAAGAATTGTAATTACAATGGAATCCTAAAAATTAATCAAACAGTAATTGAATGAGTAAAGCATATGAAGTTTTTGGGTGTGACCGTTGATGAACATCTGAAGTGGGATTTACAAGTAAAAAATGTAATAAAAAGGATGATAGCAGGAAATTATAGCCCTGACAATGATAAAGAATTTGCTGCCAGTGGAATCAAAATTATTAATTTTTTGTTCAACTGTAAAAAGTCACGCAACATATGGCATCAGTGTATGGGGACCATTAATAACCAAGAAACTATTGAAAAGTATTAGACTCCAGCAAAATAAATCTATTCGACTAATTTTCTGTGCAGGAATGAGGGCAAATCTAAGTGTGCTATATAAAAAAGGGAAAATATTAACTATAGAAGATATTATAAATCTAGAACAACTTGGTGCTGGAGAACATATTAAAAGAACTGACTGTGTTGAGAAATTGCCTTAGAATATGTCCAAATTTTTACAACTGAAAGAATTCAAGTGGTCAAAAATGTTATGTCATATTTTATTTGTGAAAAAATGCTAGTTTTTCAATGTAATTCAACTCTATCTCAATAACTATGAGACCGAATGTCATGAAATTTTCAGGAAAGTTGCAAAAGAATGTCTTTAAAGCAATGGTGTATCATGAAGTTGTCACATACAGCCATTCTCATATTTTGAGACCCCTACAGAAAATATGCTGTGTGGCTTCATTATTTTTGAACTAGGCCTTATCAAATAAAAGCCTTTTGTAAGGACATTCTTTAGTCAAGACCAAATTTTAAACTTTTACTTTGGCAACAACTTTCCTGGATATCTGAATCAAGTAAAATGTTGATTTATATAACTGATGCAACTACGTATCCCATTACAAAATTTGATTTTCTTTTTAATGCATGAAAATCTGTTTTTCTGCATTGGAATTTGTTTGAGAAATAAATGATGTGTGATGAGGCCTAAAATAGCAATCAAAAAAATTACTCTAATGATATGTTACAAATCTACACCATATCAAATTCCTTAATATATATGATATCATGTTACAGTACACATTTTTTATAATGAAACTCCACAAACATACATATATGTATAAGTTGTATAACTACTTATTCGATTTAAACATATTCTTACTTTAGGTATGCGTGGGAGTCTGTCAAGAAAAGATGTTTCTTAGAGAAACATTGATTCTGTCTCACAAACTATCGTTGATGGAATTGCAATTATTACTGGAATGCCTCATCTTATCTAAAATAGTTAGTCTGCCTTTTAAAACATTAAATCATATCGATTAATGTTAGCTCAGTTGTGATGTCACTGCTTATATATTAATGATTTCCAAATTATAGCCACCAGAGGTCGCAAATACATAAATCAGTTTGAAACTTTCACGGTTAAAAGAAGGAATGACATCACTCTGAAGTGTGGCAATATAATCCATTGACCTCCTTAATGAGATTTACTCTGTCTGTTTCAAGTACGAGTTTTTGTAAGCAGAAAATATTGTCAGTCAGCCTTTGTTGACTGAAAATAAAAATAACCTACCATATTTCAAAGGCATTGCTTCTTCTTACATGCGATGCAGCTAGTACAGTACTCGCTGCATTGAATGTAGGAGCTTGTTTGGGACAAATCTCATGAATGCAAGAACCATTTATCGTACTTTGTGTTGCGTGACATCAACTTCCAACTGCATCTATTGTATGCATCTCTGGCTACTTTGTGCACAGTTGAATGTATCATTTATCTGCAATTATCTGCACACATGCAGTCTACACTGCTTGCCATCTATGAAGAGCCCTCTGACATTTTCTGGAAGTTTTGTGGCTCACAGATTCTGGTTTATCACTTTCTATTGAGGAGACATGAGTGCTGGCTTAATCGGTGTAGGTTTGTTGATACAGAGATTTCAGATTTTGTTTATATTATATAAGATGTTTTTTAATCTTATTTTTGGGTTGAAGCCTATCTTACTTAAGTAGCTTATTTCACAACAGTACAAAAACTTTTGTGTCCAACAGTGTGTCCTTTTCACATAATCATTGACACAATATCTGTCAACATGTTGTGAGTTTTCCTTCTGTGTGTTAATGCTTCACTCTTCAAAAGCTTTTAACAATACCAAGCCCGAGGTTTCAGATTGAAAATGGTGAAGTGCTTTATGGTTATTTATGCAAGTCTGGATCTCGTCTGCTTTTTCTAATCAAACTGAATAATTCTAACAATGCATCATGCACTTTTTAGTGAATACTGCTTCAGTGATATACATTTCACGACCTTGATAAATCTTCATCTGCATGTCAGCATGCAACTGCCCTAAACACAGTGGCATCGCTTTTGACCATAACGGCAGAAGGTCAGTTGCGCCCTGTTTTTCAGTCTTCTTGTTCTTTTTCATTGGTCTTAAGTTTATTTACAATTGTACAGTATGAATCTACATCTGTTAAAATATAAAGGGGAACGGGAGTCTAAAAATCATCTCAAGATACACCGCAAAACAAAATTAACATTATAAATAATTCAATTTATTAGAACTACAGTCACTTCCAAGTTTCCTGAATCATTTTGAATTATACTTGGGTGACTTGGTCACTTTGATTGAAATAAATCACTATCAAACTGATTGGGTTTCAACATTGGTGGAAATTGTATTTGTTATTATACATTCTCTACCTGCACCAAACGACAGTTTTGGAAAACTGAACTGACAAGCTTCGATTTAGATAAAATTAAAGAAAGTTTACCAGAATTCAAGAAAGTCACATACAGTAACTCACGGGCATGAGACATTACGTGCTATTAAGAATTTATTAAGTATAAGTTTGGCAATATGAGACAACCTATATTAAAATATTTAAAAAATACGATTCTTAACATCATCTCAAGGTACATCATAAATAAAAATCAACATAATAACTAATTTATCAGAACTGCAGTTGCTTTCAACTTCTCTGTATTGATCTTTAAGAATAATAATGTTTGGATGACTTGGTCAATTTGATTGAAATAAATCACTGTCCAACTTATATATAGGCTTTCAACAATGGTACAAATTGAGCCCTGCAATGGGAGGATGGCCCAAATAAGGCAAGTTTGAGACTTGCTCTGAGTGGGTCTCTACAGGTGTCAGATGGGAGGGTTGGTCAGGTGACTGGTGGTGGCATGCTAGGCCGTCAATCGCTGGGTCCAGGGTTTGAATCAAACTCTTGTCGAGTCTCCTGGGCCTATATTAGATAGATAGATAGATAGATAGATAGATAGATATAGTAAGTGCAGCCCTCACATTTACCTCATTTGAGGGATCTTTTACTTGCCCAGCACAGACACTGATACTAGGGGCCACCAATTTAACGTCTCATCAGAATGACATCCAGCTGGGATTTTGCTCATGAAGGTAGACTGAAAATTTTGAGTTCCCCACCCGGGGTTCGAACCCATGCAGGCAAAGACCTTCAGGGAGCAGTCAAAGACCTTCAGGGAGCAGGCAGGAACCTTAACCACTACACCACCCAGGATTTAAAGTCCCAATCATCCATCCATGCATTAAAAGCTGCAGCAGCCAGTCTTATTGGGCTTTGTTCTAATTTTAAACTGTTTAGAACACAGATTAAACAAACTTTGACTTAGTACTTTTGAAATTAAGAAGAATCAAAGGTGTGGTATTAACAAACATTCTCCTTGGACAGTTGATAAGAATGCCAAACAACAGCTTAGAAGCATTCCAATCCTTAGGAAATTGGGACTTATCAAATAATTTGTTGGTGAAATAGCTTGAAATGCCAATGAAACACTTGACTTGCCACCAGTCTCAAATAGATGAGTCTGAAAACGTTTTCAAAAAAGTTTTCATAGTTTTTGCAAGATTTCGTCAAACTAAATATTTTTCCCATCTTAGGAAGAACCATAGCTTACAGTACAAATTTCTAAATGTGGCTCAACTTAGCTGTCTGTAGCTATTCATTACTAGTCTTATCCATATCTATCCATAACTATCCATTTCTATTCTTTTGTATACACAGGAATCTCTTTACCCCTTGTTTAAACAATAGTTATTGTGGATAGCTACGGCTAGCTATGGATAAGTGTAGCTTAGTTTAGCTTGGAATGGCTGGCTATGTATAGATAGCTAAGGCTAGATTTTAAATGACCAGCCACTTTTAGAAATTTGTACTGTATACGGCAACATTAAAATTCAAATTTTTTCCAATTTCATCAAAACGAAAAATAGTTTTTTTCAAATCAAACATCACCAAAAAATTATTTGTGTAAATAAAAACACAAATATGTATTGCTGCAAGCAGATCTCAGCCTGGATAAGTTTATGTTGGTGCAAATTGGATAATTGTACATGAATGCTACAAAACCTAGACACACCCATAAAAACCATCCTCCCATTGCAGGACTCGTTTACACTCGCCCTGCCAACAATCTCTACAAAATATTGATGATTTCTAAAGCATTGTCAGCTTTTTTCCGGCGTCATTTAAATAATTGTTTATGGTTTTCAACAAAGAAACTCGTTGAAACAACAAACTGGCAACAATAAAATACTCAAACATTCATTCCATTGCTTTGAGAAATCTCAAACTGTTAATTATGTCTGTCACACCGAACGACAGTTAATCTTTTTGTAACTAAAACAGTGTATCATATGGTCAGGGTAGCTTCTCAAGCTTAGGCTACACTGAGAAGTGAGGATGATAAAATATATTTTTCATTATTTGGCATGTAGACGAATGTGTTAAAAGTGTAAAAAACGAACATATACATGACCAAGGCACTTGTGTACATGTCAAATAATACTTTTCCCGAATTTGTGTATATATACTTAATGAACATTGCAAATGGAAACTTTGCTAAAGCCAACTCTAATCCTAATTTTAACACTAAACTCTAATTATATAGCACTTCCCCGAATGTTAGTATTGGCAGATACACGAATGAATAATAAAGCACATTCACGAGTGTTAATTATTACATGTATATGGGTGCCTTTGCTCGTTTTTTCATATCCACAAATTCGTACATGCTAGTTTTTACACCTTCACGAACCAAACCTTGTGGACAGATACCCTTATTATAATTTTTCACTAAATGCTATTATCAGTTTTTATATACTCTAAGTCATGCACTGCACCGCAGGCACGAAATTCGTGGTGAGCCTTCAACAATGATACAGCTCAGGGCAGCCATAGTACAGCGCCCAAGGGCAGAGACAAGGGGAACATTGCCCAAGGTTCCCATGCCATAGCATTCTCCAGTGTTGGTGACTGCCGTATAATGATGAGTGATGAGAAGACTGTGAGTCTGGTACATACCCTATTAATTCAGGGATGTCTCTTAATTGTTTGGCAAAACATCTCTCTCAAATAAGGTACTATCCATTTTTAGGCCAAGGAGACAATTTGAAAATGGGTATACACTGCATGAAAAATACAGATTGTTTGAGGCTTTATGTTCTGTATTTTGTGGTTAGAAGGCTTATTAGGACAGGAAGATGACATGGCAATGAGGTGAAGGATGATTGAAACAGCCATCCAACATAGGCCAGGTGGTCGACCTGGCAAAAGCTGGATTCGAACCCTGGACCTAGCTATTGGCAGCCCAGAATGCTATCACTAAACCAACCCTCCCCATATGACAAATATGGAACCTTCCTATGTAAAATATCTATTTAAATTGTATGTACATGTTCATGAAATTCTATCATCTTGTCCTGTTTGTCTACAGAGTGAAAACAAACAATACAGGATGTAAAACGTGTAGCATCCCTCAAACCATTACAAAATACTTCCTTTATTTGTAACATGGTTGAACTGAAAAAGGACATTATGAATTTAATATATATTAGACTCAAGCTCATATTGCAGGTTAATCAGTATCTGGTTTTGCTGGTTTTTTTTCTAACAATTGCTGTATCATATGAATTACCAAATTGATTTGTATTTGCCTATGTCAATGCTTCAAATGTTTGATATATTTAATCCGTACCTTAAATCAATGAAAAATTCCACTGAGACAGCCCTTGGTAATATCACTTCCAAGTGTTGAAAATATCATGTGTGCTCATTTTGCAGGCAAAAAAGTCAGCAACAAACAATTAATAAGAGTCTAAGTTATACAATACCTTTGTTTTTGACAACATACAGTCTAATCCTTTATATTGGCAGTATTCAATAGATTGCTTGTCACAGGTATGAGGACATTACATCATGCTTGTGACCAACAACTAAAGAAAACTGAGATAACATAATTTAATCCAGTATGATATTATTTGAACCAAAAATGAAAAGTAAAATCCTCATTAGCACATCTTCAGTTAATGGTCAAAAATAATCATGATGGAACTTACCCAGCTGTAGAACCATATTTACAACAGAAAAATGTCAGGTAAGAATTTCTGATTCATTCTAAACCATGTGAAAAAAAGCCAGCTATAATAATCCAGTAAATAATCAAGGAAAACCGTATATCGCTCTTATTTCCATGGCAGTGGCCAATCAACAGTAATGATTACTAATTCTTGAAGAAATGTGTACCATCACTTCAGCAGATACTCTGGGTGATTTCCCTGTAAAAAAAATCTACACACAATTGCGACTTCTCCTCAATGGAAACCATTGATTTTGACTTCAAATTAAAGCTCTTTTTCTAAGGAATAAAACTGTGCCATCCAGAAATCACATACTGCAGAAGTATGTAATGTTTTGAAAATGCTAGGGGCAGTCGATGCACCCTAACCTGGGGATCACCTTTGGGTGGGGAGAGAGGGGCACCATGAGTCACTTCGGACATTTTGCACTTGTGAGCCTAAAGTATCGGCGTCGAAAAGCTGGGTACTTTACGTGAACAGAGTAAGACCTTTGGCTACAATATTCGGTGTCGTTACATTATATTCTTGATTTTTAAATAGTCAAATTTTGTCTTTAAACAAGAAAAGTACCCTTAAAAAAGGGTACTGTATCGATCTTACCATGAACCTGAGGGTATGTGGCATGTAATAAAAGGTTTTAATATCTCAAAGTAGGTGTTTCTGTTAAATAAATACCCTTAGAAAAATTCCAAAGCCCCTCCCCTTGTTTCATGAAAATATTACATAGCCAAGGATGTGTAAAAAAAACAACTTCTGTTATAGCGGGGAGGGAATCCGTCAGAATTGTGCACTTGGTGACAAGTTTTTGCAATTTGGCATGGTGTTTGATATGGCTAAGGGGATTTCAAAAACCACCGCACACAAAACGGGAGTCCCCCCTGGGGGCCGGTGTGCACAAAATCCAATATGGCCACCGCGAAAAACAAAAAAAGCCATATCTTGGTCACTATTTGTTTTAAATTCAAGTGCAATACCTTATTTTCAATGTTTACGATTATGCCAAATCTGTTTCTGGGGTTGGTTTGGTTGTAAATTGTGATTTAATGGGTCTGTGGTACAGCTCCAGGTGATTTGTTGACAGATTTTCGTGTTTTTTGCCCTTCAAGGCTTAAACATATTTTTTGTGAGGTATTTGAATTTCAGTCAAGTTTGGAGACTATTTCCTCAGAGCTGAAAGCAAAGTCCTAACTATAACCTGTCTTGTTTAATTAGTGTCTTATCTTTTTAAGAACTCAACAATGAGGCAAACTGCTACGACTCTGCTGATGAGGCGTAAAACACAAACTCACTCAATTACTGCTATGACTCTCATTTAGAAGATCATTGCATACTGTGCAACAATGTTAATTGAGATGTAATTCCCAAAAAAGACATTGACTCTCCTAAATAAATAAGCCATTATTGAACTTATTGAAATGGCAACTATTATACCTCACTGAATGTTTCACATCTGAAGTGAACATTCATTGCAGGCCCATGTCTGAACTGTCAACACTAGCATGACGCCTTCAGTTGCTTAGAGCTGAAGGAGTAAAGGTAAATGGTAACTAGTGATCAAGGGCTTAGCACAAAATCATAATTCCTGCACAGCTACTTCTTTTTGTTATGATGGAAGTCAATAACAAGATAATGTGCCAAAACAGGAGATTCTTTGTGGTTTTCTGACTTCCGACTACCTCCAGTGCATTAACAATGGGAGGTGCAAGACAGCCAACATACTATTGTAAAACCATCATGCAGTGACAGAGAACTTGCTTGTACCACATCTGACAGGTCAATCCAGTGTGGTACCCACTATTCTGATCTGACAGCATGTCCAGCCCAACCACCAGTACCAGATTGTATCAACGCTTAACACGGGTTAACCTAAAGTGGTTAACTCATTTTACTGACATGGTCTCAATGCTGAACATGAGTTAGATAACTAATTTTAATTAACTGAACTCATGTTACAACATGTCAAAAGTTTTTGCCATTAACCTGGCGAGAAGATAAGTTATAGCAGTTAACCACTTTAGGATAACCCGTGTTAAGTGTTCATACAATCCGGTACAGGAGTGATATGTTGCTGAGTGACTGTTGTCAGATGAATACTGCACAACCTAGTGGCCACTTTTGAATGTTACAAAAAGTGAAAGCTTATAAAAGCCTGCCTTCCTGTATCATTCAGGGAGATTCTGTCTCCCTTAGCTGTTCATAAGTACAAAGTTCTCCATCATGCATGTACGAGCTCTTCATTGTATGTAATGAGAATCAAGTTTGAGTCATGCTGATTTATGGATTAATGCCAAAAGTGACAGATTGACTTAAGGAATACCACTCCAACTATGACATGAAGTCCAAACATTATCTGAGCACTATGACTTACTGAGGTCTCAGACTTAAATATCTAAAGGTTTGGTCATGGCTAATCTTTATCAACAGTTCAAACTGGCCAAAATTATTGAAGAAAATGATTGGAAGTACTAGTAAAGTGCTGAAGAAGGCTTAGAAAATTGCCTTGCTGAGTAATATGATTTAAGTGCAATATCAGGAGTGTCAGCCTCTTCCTGCTAATAGGGTGATACAAATGTAAGACACTAAGTCTGGGTGCTCAGATCTTAACAAACTTGACCTATGTTTTTGATAACAGGTGCAAATCTGTGTTGCTCTTTGCCCATAAACTGCATGAAGCCTTCCTTGTGTCTTGTGGCCATCTTTCAAGAACTTCAACCATGATTAACACTGATTAAGTTCTTTTGAACTGAGGAACATCTGGCAAGACTTTGACTTTCTGAACTTATCCCTTGCTAATGTCTGGGACCTGAGACGTTGGTTTTTGTAGGTGTCCAACTGAATAACAACGCATCTGCTCAGGCTGTGCTATTTGGTGTTCTGCAGATTAAGGCCGAGCTACATTTACCTTGCATTGATTGAGATGGAGTCTTGCATGCCTGAAGAAATCATTTATCAGCAACTTGTCCAAACTCTTCAAATGCTTTAAGGACTTCAGACTTTGAATCATTGTCTTCTTTTTCTGTTGCCCTTTGGCTCTCCATCCTCTCTCTAAAACTTGACACAATGCTCATCGCTTTAGACAATGGCAATGAGAGTCTCAGAGGGAACTTCCTTTCACGGTGCTAAACAATAATCACATCTTTTATAGACGGAGGGTAGATGTTTAGAATTTGGGATGTTTCACACAGAAGGAGAGGCATCCAAATTGCATTGTTTGTGTCTCCAAACATAAATCATGGAGAGAGACCACTGCAAGATTCTAGAAGAGACCAGCTGATTGATTGTTGACCACTGGTTGTTGATAAGAAAGTGATATCACATCAAAGACCAGTAAGAGATTGGTTGGCGAGTGAGTGTATATTGCTCTTCTCACTTGACTTAAGCAAAATCAGACATGGACAAGATGTTCATGTGCTCTAGGGATATGGAGCTAAGTAAGTCTCAGTTGTTGTGCATACCTTGTCATCTTTGTGTAGCTTCTTCAAGAAACCACACAAAGGACAAAGTATACAGACCAAACTTTCATATGAAAGAATCATGTACTTGAAGCCAGAGCAAACCAACAGCTCACCAAGGTCTGTGGTCTTGAGATACCAATCTCATATCATTAGGGCAGCCCATTTTCAAAACTCTCAACTTTTGTCTCCCTAATGTTGTACTGAAACGTCTCTTTATTTCTTCCTCTGTACACACCATGAGCTGCTTAACTCTATGACTATAACCCGCCTAGCTTTATAAACTGATGGAATTCTTCACTATGACCAGAGATTGCTTCTGCACTGCAATATGGATAAAGCTTTCTGACTGATTATGAGAAAACAAGCCAGAACATGTAAAAGCCACCACCAGGAACACTGCTTGGTTAAGAGAGCTTAAGAGCAAGGACTCTTGTGAAAATCTTTATTATGTAGGAATGTTTCCACAAGGGTTTGCAGTGCATACTGCCTCACTTTACCATATAAACCCACATACTCATAACATAAGATACAACAGACATTTTTTGCTGAAGTTTGATTGTGTCATCTTCATATCAGTGATTCGGAGAAGATATGGTTCTTCAACTTCCAGTTTTCTAGCGAAGTCTGTGTGCCTATATGTGACCTGCTCCACCAAAATGAGTTCAAAGTAGGCATTCTATATTTCTCAGAAATGAGCGAAATGTGTCAAAAGGTCACATTTTGATGATTTCTAGCTGTTGGTACCATATTTTAGCAAAAGTAATTTGCTTTAATTATTTAAGACCATCTTAAGCAAAAACTGATTTTAAATTATCTAAATTGGGCATCCTTCTTGATTTTCTTAGTTCTTTCATTGCAATGGCGGGAATTTCAAATTCCATTTTCTGAGAGTTTGACGCTTCTTATCATCAATGTTTGAGGTGCCATATCTTTGGATTGGATGGAGATATCGAAACATACTAAACATCATTTTAAAGCTCAATTCCAGTAGAATAAAGTCATTTTCATAACTAAATATGATAGGAGGCCGACTTTGAACCCATTTTGGTGGAGCAGGTCACATATAGTCATACATAGGATTCACACAGAACACTGATATTGATTTGAATTAACAATTCTCAATTATCATTGATGTGAATGATCAGAAGTTCTAATGAGTAATAATATCACATTTGATATCATTGTTTCGCCCTTTTAAAGATCACCCTAAAAACATTTCAAGATCTCTGTTATAAAACATCAAGCAGAGTAAAGAGAGCTGAGAGTTATGAATGTCTTGGTGCATATCAGTCACATGGCAACATATTTATTGAATAAGGGCACATCAGCAATTATTAAGCCTCTGATGTACATAATAGGTTATTAAATATGCATTAAACATGCATACAAATAGCATTTGTGCCCCTTGCCCACCAGACAGAAGAGTATCCATTCTTACATGAATAACACAATTATAGCACCGATTCATCCCCATAACTTTCCATGGCAATAATTAGTCATGACATTGTACAGTTAATTCACATTCATTCAAGTCAGGCACAAGTGAAAATCCAAAAAGGGACAATAAATGTCTCAAAATACCAAGTGACATCTTTTTTACATCTTGCTGCTGCAACGAACATTGATTTTGGCATTGATATTCATATTTGAGCTACAAAATAACAGCAAGAACACATTTTCCATAAAGAAAATAGTGGAAAATGATGTATTACACATCAATATAGCACAAATAGTGACCGAGATATGCTAGTTTTTGTGTTTTGCGGCGGCCATATTGGATTTTGTGCATACCGGCCACCAGGGGGCGGTCTCACTTTGTGTGCGGTGGTTTTTGAAACCCCTTTGGTCATTTAAACATCCATGCCAAATTGCAAAAACTTGTCACCAAGTGCACAATTCTTAGAGATTTCAACGAATTCCCTCCCCGCTATTATGTAAAACCACCTGTTTGGCTATTAGTTTGTTAATTGCACATGCACGATGTACATGTTTTTCAGTACTATTTAATAGTGTGTGATTTCAGGCCTGGAAAATATCACCCCCCCAACAAAAAAAAAATCATGAATCTGCCCCTGGTTTGCTGTGGCCACTGGAACTTTGCATCACTGCAGCGTAATGTGCAAATAGAGCAAAATGAATAAGTGCTTTGAATTCAGAGGAGTTTACTTGATATATGCAGGTGTTTTAATTTTGAAAATCTGACGTTTATTAAGGATTTTAGGCCAAGTTTTGCATTTAGTCCCTTCTTGAAACAATCTTTGAGGACGTTTCACATAGAAAAAATATCGCCAGTAGATTTTCCTCATCTTGAGGAATCGATGTACTGTTAAAAATACTTACATGTAAGTTTTTTTATAGGTTAAGATATCGATACAAAAATAAGCAAGCAGTTCACTGTGCCAAGACCCTGGGGCAGTGGGGCACCACGAGCCACCATAAACTATACTACATTTATCAAAATGCCGCCATATTTGCTTTACATAGGGAGAAAACCTCTTTATATCTATAAAATTTGCCTATTATGTTTATCAATTGTGAATTCTAAGACCATTGGTAAAGGAGTAAAACGAGTGCCGTTGTCCAGTACAAGAATTATGTTCAACATCATTTTTTCGTCATTCTTTGCGGCAGCAAGTTAAATGACATTTTTAAAATGGAAATTATTTAATGTATTGATATAGAGACCTTATCAACCAAATAATTTACTTGAAATTTCCCCTTGGCACATGCCACCTAATGGTTCAGATGAATGTTGAATATGATTATTTGTCAAAGAAAAAAGTACAAATGTGTCCTTATTAGCTGCTAAAATCTTGCACTCTAGTTCAATACATTTGCTGATGAAAACTAAGCTTTAATTGAATATAGGAGACACATTAAACCTTCATTGAAACTGGCTCAAGGTGCCCCATCTCAAATGGCTCGAGGTGCCGCAATTGTAGATTTCATCTGTCGGTGCATATTTAGTATTATTTACCTCTTCTACAGGGAGAAAAGTTGCAAAACTCAATATTTTACTTTCACTGGTCAAAATAATTTTTCAGTTCTTCGTCATACATTAAAAAGGGAAATTATGGCTGCTATTTTGGTTTTTGCTACTTATAGAACTAGGCTAGGGGTCACCTACAGGGTCAGGTCAGGGTGTCATTTTGAACGTTTAAAATTGCTATTAGGGGTCAAGGCCGTTTTCATGAAAATAATTTTTTTGCTAGTTATGGCTTGTGGACACCTCTAACTGGCCAGTCTTCCACTTTGTCAGTTATTGAATCTGCGGATTCTTGTTAATGCTTTAAAGTGTTAAATTTTTGGTGTGTAATCAAACTTTGAATAACAGACTGTACAAAGTTTATGACTGTGCATATGATCATAGCATTGCATGAAAGGTACTAAATTTTGCATGTAAAACAATGTATTCGCTTTGACCAAGACGAAAACTGATCAAATGCATATATATTGTTTTTCGTTTTTATTCCATTCTTCTTCTACGTATTGAATTTAATGGAAAACTTCTAAAGAAAGTTTTAGATTATTGGACCTTGAAATGGAAAGATTGTTATTTCAGAGTCTGTGTTGAACAAATATGAGACTAGAATTCTCTTTGAAGTAATTTATTTGAATCACTGCTGTTAGTTCTCAATTGCCAGGTCTGATAAAGGTACCGGGCAGTTAAACAAATAGACTCAACATATAAATTTCCAACTCATGTTCTGCAGTGGAACATTCAATTGTTGCAGTTGTGTTGAAGTTTTATTTGCTTTCCTCTGTTTACAAAGAAATCATTCTTGGATTAGTACCATATTCAATGTTTTCGATCAGACAGTGAAATTTCTGCCCTCTAACCAGGTGATTTCCTTAAACTCAATAATCATAGGCCACTCTGCTACATGTTCTGCCCATGCCTGAGGTTGGCCATCTTCCAAGGCAATTTTTTAGTATTGGCCTGAACAATATTTCTCATTGTGACTACTGTCATAGTTCTTGAATCCTGGTATACTCGATTGAATTTCTTTGGAGTGATTTATTTTAATCACAATTTGCTACATGTAGTTCAGTTTCCCAAATTGTAGTTTAGTGCTGTAGAGAATGTATAATAACCAAAACAACTCCTGCCATTGTTGAAACCCAATCAGTTGGACAGTGATTTATTTCAATCAAATTGACCAAGTCAACCAAGTATAATTCCAAATGATACAAGGAAGTTGGAAGTGATTGTAGTTCAGATAAATTATTCATAACTCTAATTTGTTTTACAATGTACCTTGAGATGATTTTAAGAATGATGTTCCCCTGTGTATTTTAACACAGGTGAACTTATACTCCCAGTTATTTTTTTTCAAAATTCTTAAAAGCGTTTAATATTTCCTGCCTAAGAATTATTTGGTTTAATTCCTTAGTCTTATGACACATGGTCAGTTTTTCAATCTTTTAACTTCAAATCCAGTCTTTTGAGAGAGAGGTTATTGTGAATTTTGAGTGAAAAGGATTGATTCAAATAAATCAAAGTAACCAAGTAGCATGAGAAAATGGCATATCCAGTAGCAATGCAAAATAGATGACGACTGACTAGCCAGATTCGCTTACCATACAGTCGCATCACTTGTAAAATTGTAAATAAATTTAGAAGAATGAAAAAGAATAAGAAGACTGAAAAACATGGGGCATTTGACTGGTTTGCCAAATGGTCAAAAGCGAAGCAACTGTGTTCCTATTTCCCATCACCTACCATATAAAATACAAAATATCTTTCTACAGACGTTGAATTTTTCTCTGTCACATTTAATAAAGCCTAGAGTCCAAAAAAATATGCCCTTTTTCCTACTATGTCTCAAGAAGCATGAAATTGCATATTTATGAATAGTGCTTTACCTCCGGCTCTGGCTTAAAAAATGTGCCCACTGGCCAAACATAATATAATATCTCACCCGTGTTTTTTGGGTCTATGCTTGGAAATGAACTGCTTCCTGGGAGAGTACAGACTCTAACAATATTTTAAAAATCCCTGATCTATGTGCACTACAAGACCTAAAGTTCTGCTATGAAATACAACATAATAATATTTTGCTTCCACAATATTTTCATTCTCAAAAATTTCATTCAACCCACTGTACTCACAACTATTCGACTCGACATATCAGCAGTCACCTACCAGTTCCTGCTGTGAGACATGAGTTTGCAAGAAAAGGCATGAGTTACAGGTATCCAAATATCTTCAACAACATATGCACAATATTTAAAGTTACCCAGAATGATAGGTTTTCTTGATTTTGGCACTGTCTTGTGTTGCGTGATGATACTAACTGGTATGTAAAATTTCTCGGGTACTGGAGCTTTTTTTCTTGTCCTAATGTCCTCTAAATGCACCAAAATGACCCCTAGATTTATTTCGGGTATGCACACGCAAAAAATCAATAGTCCTGAGTGAAGTAAACATTGTGACGTCATCAGCATTGTCAGAATTTGTTAACCTATTATAACTATATAGTTTAAACAATGGGTATTGTGACGTCATCTACACTGGATATGCTGGAGGTTGGAGGCACTATCAAGAAAAAGTGATGGAAATAATTAAATGATTTATGTATTCAAAGAAATACTTCAACAAATTACTCAGAAATATTATGGATCACAAGTTCACATTATAATACATACAAATTTGCACATATTTAGAGAGGGATTTTATCATTCAGGGCAACTTTAAGGATAAGATTCATACCCACAGCTTTGATGGCTTTAAATCCTACGTTAGGCAAAACTTCATAAGCTATTATGAAACATATTGTTCCATTATAAATTGTTATGTGTGTGGTCACCAGTCTCCTACAAACAGCCGTTGATGCCAGTCAATGTGTACTAACCTTTTTTGATAAAAATTATATTGTATATTTTTAACACATTCTCAAGACTAAGGTGGCCCCTTATAACAGCAATAATTTGCCTTTAGGGGGTCCCCTAGCTCCATGCATGTATTTCTTTACATTTATTTATTTTTGTTTCTTTATATTTTTACAATATTCACTTCCCATTATAATGAGCAAATACCATCAATCAATCAATCTAAAAGAAATATTCCTTTATATAAGGTGCTAAAAAAGAGAAACATTTTATGTACTTCACTCTCTTAAACTAAACCTCAGTCAATTCATTTATAGTGATTAATGGTTGGTGGTTGGGTGCTTCCCTTGCAGGCCTGCAGCATCTGTAAGTTTCGACATTTGTTGGACCATATTTTCTTCAAAATGTTGTTTCCATTTCAGTTGACTAGGGACTAGGGGGGCCAAGATCCGCCACTGTTTCCTCTCCTCCAGATTTTCCTCTTTCTTATCACCTGTTCTTATATGCAATGCATTACAGCACTTGTTGTATCAAATTCAGGAGCTAGATTACATCAAATGTCATGAATGCACAATATATTATATCATACCTCATGTTGCGTGACACTTGCTTCCAAGTGTATATCTATTGTATGCATTTCTGACTACTTCGTGCATAGTTGAATGTATAACATATCCGCTTATATGTTCAGTCTACTTTGCTTGCGATCTGCGAAGAGCACTCATTTCTGGGAGTTGTTCTCCTACATAATCTGGTCTGTCTCTTATCAAGGAGGACAGAAAGCTGAGTGAGGTTCTGGATACAGAAATTGAAATTGTTGGTCGCAACTGACGGAAGCTGAGAGACAAATGCAATGCAAATGACTTTTGCAGTATTCAAAATTGCTAGGAATCTGTGTTTTCTCATCGTTGAATAATTGCTTTCATTCTTTCAAATTTATCCGTTATTTTAAGAAGTTAAAGACTTGACAGATTAACTGATCCTGAAGGTTGATGAACTTTTCCTACATTTGCTCTGTATAATATTATATTAAAAGTACTTGCATCAAATATACACATTTTTCCAAAGTAGCACTTCTTGAATATGTTTGCATTAAATACATTTAAGCTTAGTTGCCACGGCACAATCCCGACGATTTTTAAGTCGGCGGAACAGCTTAAGTTGACTTCTAGGGAAATTTGGCCTAAACGGAAAGACAAAAAGATTATATAATTAAGTGAAAGGCATAGAACGGCTAGCAAAACATAAATTGGTGGGCCGGTGGGGCAAGAATATAAATTGCGGTGCAAGAACATAAATCGGGGGGCAAGAGTATAACTCCGCAGAGCAAGAAGAAAACCACTGGCGTGGCTGCAAAAACCACCGGCGTGGCTGTAAATGATGGACGGGACCAGCAGAAATGACCCACAGGAGAAGACAATGATCCCAAGAAGCAAAGGACGGCCCTATATCACTCCGATCATGTTCTTTAATCCTGCTATCAAGAGGAATACCCGCAAGGACATCCAAAAATAGAGAGAAAAAGTTTTATTACTGCCCCGGAAGAGTTCCTCTGACATCTAGGAACGCTAGGGTGTCCCATTTTTCGAAAAGTTTTTCGGATCAAGCTCCTTTTGGGCTCAGTTGTGCTCCTATACGTACAAAGTTCCTACACCAAATTTCAGCCAAATACATTAAGGTTTAGACCCCCCCCTACCACCATCTTTGGAGGGCCCCTCCAGAGGCCCGAAAATGACTATTTTCGAGCAAAAAAAGAAAAAAGTGGCTATTTTCCTACCTGAAATCTGTTACTGCCACTGAAATTGGTCAAATAGGGGTTTTTGAGGGTGCTGAGTTCATATATGATGACAATGAATCACCCAGAGGTCAAGATGACTTCATGATATGCTAAAATTGGTCAATTCAGCCCTTGAATTAACTAAAATTAGTAATTTTCGAGGATAAAAAGTGGCCATTTTCCCAACCTAAAACAGTTAATGCCCATGAAACTGGCCATGCAGGGGTTTTTGAGGGTTCTGAGTTCACCTTTGATGATAATGAATTACCCAGATGTCAAGATGATGTAACAACATACTAAAATTGGTCAGTTCAGCCCTCTGCTCGTTGCTCAAAATTGGCTTTTTTCGCAGAATTTTGACAGTGAATTCATACAAAACAAATAATCATGTTTTAGTCATTTCTGGACATGAACATTTCATTATACAATAATTGATTTATTTTAAAGGTGGAAAGTTTGGAATTTAACATTTGCAAAGGTCACCTTTTTAATGCTAATGATAAATTTAAATACGTAAATGCTCATTACAATTGACAAATATGCTTCAAGGTGCATGGTATAATTTGGCAGCTTCCTTCATATTTTGGATACCTATTTTAATAAAAATCCTGAGGAAAGAACACTGAACACATTTGTCAAGTTAGAGTATTATCATTTCCAAAAAAGGCTTGTACAATCTCTCAATTTTCTAAAGACCGTAGTATATTTTCCAAACTGTCTCCGTCCATTGAATAAACATGTGTATAACATAAATTGTCATTACAAAATTAGGTGCAAATTTGGTTTTGATTTACAGTATTCTACCGTGACCTTCTAGAACATCTTGAAGTCAGGTATGTTCATTCAGTGCAAATACAGGCACCAAGACAATCTGTTAATGATGAAAACAAAGTGGCATCCATATCCATATATGAATCGTCTTGGAACTCCTTCTTGGATGAATCATATGCAATAACAATGCGTTCGATGATGCTAGAAATGGCTGCATAAAATGGCGGCATATTGTTCCAGTTTCTGAAATTTCTGGTGGCAAGGCCAACTAATTTCTTGTCATGTTGAGATGCTCAAGTAGCCACAAAGAAGGTTTGATGAAATACTCAAATCAATGGTCATCACTACCTGGAACACGGGCAAGATGAGGCTTTCCTGGTCCAAGTACATCAGTTTGAGGAATTATGTTCAACTGTTGTTCAACAGATGTAATATCTAGATGCAGTGGACTGTGAAAAAGGCTGAGCACAACCAAAGGCACTGTCAGGTACCCTAGATGTTTCAAAATGGATTTATTCTCTTCTCTCTTCCATGATTGTTCCAAACAAAAAATTACTTTCACCAGTACAACAAATATATTCTGAGCTTTGGCAATTAGCTATGCGCAACTGATATATAGTACTGCTGAACAACAGCTGAAAAGAATCCCTCGACTAAAATACTGATGTATTTGAACCAGGAAGGTAATACCTTCAAGGTATGTCCTTCCTCAAGTTCCAGGCAATAATGATGCTCGACCTGAGTCTTTCATTGGGCATTCATCATGTCATGGCTAATATCTCAATATGACAAGCAATTGGTTGGCCATACTACAAAGGATGTGGGAAACAAATCAGAATATGCAGCCTTGTTCAGAATCATGAAACACATTGTTGTTTTAAAAAAGGCCATCCAAAAATAAGCGTTCAGCCTGATTTTGCATGGATAGTATCAAAAATGTTAGTTTTTTAAGAGATTGAGTAAAATTCCATGATCCTAAGTCAGCCATGATGATAATATTGCCTATGAGCTGTATAAATGTATTCAAAATTTAAGTACTCAAAATTTGGCATTAATTGGTAACCAAAGCTTTGGTTGATCAACATTATAAACCTGCCTGAGTGTTTCATATCTCATATGGAGATTTTGCTGATGATTGTGAGCGTTTAAGCGTTTACATAATTTATTTAGGCCTATATGAACCCTATCATTATCGTTGAAAAGCTGACCCTTTGCAAATGTTAAATTCACTACCTACCTCCTCTAATTGAAATTACTTATAGTAAAATTAAATACTCATGTCCAGTAATGACTAAAACTTGAGTATCGTTGTCCAGAGTGAATTCACCCTGCCAAAACAGCCCATTTTGGGAAACTAAATCGCTAAATTGACCAATTACAGCATGTTTTGAAGTTATCTGGATCTCTGGGTGATTCAGTATCATAATAGGTGTACTTGGGATCCTCAAAAATGCATACTTGACCAGTTTCAGCGGTGTTAGCTGATTTTAGGTATGAAAATAGCCACTTTTTATGCTCGAAAATAGTCATTTTCGGGTACCCCGAGGGCTGAATTAACCAATTATAGCATTTCATGAAGTCACCTAGACCTCTGGCTGCTTCATTATCATCATATATGAACTCAGCACCCTCAAATACCCCTATTTGACCAATTTCAGTAGTATCAACTGATTTCAGGAGGGAAAATAGCCACTTTTTATGCTCAAAAATAGTCATTTTCGGGCCTCTGGAGGGGCCCTCCAAAGATGGTGGTAGGGGGGGGTCTAAACCTTAATAGATTTGGCTGAAATTTGGTGTAGGAACTTTGTACATATAGGAGCACAACTGAGCCCAAAAGGAGCTTGATCCGAAAATCTTTCCGAAAAATGGGACACCCTAAGGAACGCCGTGTATCAAACTTTTCAATAAAAATCAACTGTGGGAAGTCACAAACTATCAAAAGATCATCCAAATTCCAAGGAAATCCTAGCCCGCCGAAGCGAAAAGTCCTCCAAGATTGTGCCTTGAGAATTGGCCACTCTTCTACTACTAAATTTTGGTCAAACTATTTCTCGTTTTAATTTTCTGCATTAGTAATCCCTCCGTGCCAGCTGCTCTCTGGTCCCAGTATTTATCACTGAGGCAGTTAAATGTGTGAACATTATGGTAACCAGCAAAGAAGTACAGACCTGAAAATTTCAATTCTCTCCCAGGATTTTAAGTGTCAGGCTGCAGTCCAAGGATGACTAGTTTTTTTGAATTGTTATTTGCAGGACTGTCAGGAAATTCACCAAAGAGGAAAGCCTTGTCACAAAGTGTTAAATTCTTTGGTGATAAATCTATGCATTCATGAAGCATCAATCTGGTGTATCTAATGAAATTCAACCTAATTTCCTCTTTTCTTTATCTTACATTTTAAATTTTCCAAAGAAACTTTGATTAAATCATTAATCATGTGGATGAAATCATTTCATTTTATCAAGTCAGCTAAAAGCAGATGAGCATTTTTTACTTTGAAATTGAGGCCAGACAATATGTTGGTTATATTTGATTATCTGCAATATTTAAAGTGGTTTTGTTGTAAATTTCTTTCTATGTGCCAGATTATGCCTGCTTTATTAATAGAATTTCAGAAAACATTCTGCGATTCAGAAATGAGCTGCTGTAATATTTATTGTCAGACATGTCACATTGAAATATGCTGTTGGAGTTTCAAGCCTTGAAGAAGTCCTTTTTGCTTGTCCACTTCGCCACATCACTTCACCAGTTGGAGTGCTGTCAGTATCTGAATATGATATAGAGACAGTTCAGTCTCTTAGTAGTAACAACATGCATCAATAAAATAACTTGGACCTTGGAATTTAATAAAGTACATCAAGTACCAGAAAATTATTGGAACATGGAAAACAAATTTTAAAAAGTTTAATTGATATTGTGATGCTGATGACAGGGTGCCAGCTCGATAAGCTTTTAAGCTTCTCTGGTTTCCTCTAAACAAACAAACAAACAACTTGCCACACAGTTTGCTCTTTTCACTGAGACAAACCAACAGGCTGGTAATTGTCTTGTGTGACATTTGATACTCCAGTCTCCTCTACTGCGTTTCTCTGCTCAAATTGGTAGGCAGGACACGTAGTAAGTGCAGAAGTTTTTCTGATAAAAACAAGACCTCCATTTACCTGCTCAGTGCTCACCTTTGGCAGGTCTTCTGTATTTTGACATCTATCTGGTTCATCTGTCATTTAATTGTCTTAGAGGAATACACTGGGTTCTTTTGTGCATCCTTGTTTCTTCTATTAATTTCTTTTAATTATTTTCTCAGATTTGGCCTTGGTTCAATGTGTTAATTGACACAAGCCAGATTAACCAAATTTATAACAGTTCACACTGGATTCATCTAGACCATTATGTAGGTTTGGAAGATCTCCATCTCCAAGTATACACCAAGTGACGGGACTCCTGCACTTTACACAGAATGTTTTTCACTACATGTCTTTGGAAGCCGACGCTCATGAGAGTCTGATGCAGCACTAATTTTTAACAGTTTCTCATGGCAACTCCGACCTTGTTTCTCTGTCATCTGGCAAAATTATTCATATCACTCTGCCCCTGCTATATACCATATGTGGCTAAGTAGCATAGTGGTTAGCATGTCTGCCTTGTGCCCAGTGGTTGCGGGTTCAAATCCCACTCTGGCCATGTCCAGAGGTTATCACTATAATGATTGGTATGATTACCATTCAATATCGTGAGCGACGGTGAGCAGATTTATCTGGAATGGGCACTATATAAAATAATACTATATTAAATTGTTATATTATTATTACCAGACTCTACGAGTCTTCTGAGTTTGGCAATAACATGCAATGCCAGGGGGACGCTTGGATCTCGTGGGTAGCTGGCATGGCTTGGCAAAGGGGTCTCTTTTAGCTGGTTGGGCTGTTGACTGTAGCTGGTCAGGTAACCCGTGTGTCCGCTGTAGCTAGTCATATTATCAGCATCATCACTGAGAATATAGAGACTCATTGCGGCCTGAATCTAGTCTTGTAGAGACTGGCCATATACTACTGCAGCACCAATTTATACTTTTTTACATAAATATACCTCAATGAAAACCTGCACCTTCTTGTAAGAGCAACCTCTTCTTAACTGCAGAAGAAAGCATTGCACCATGGAAAAATGTCTGTCCACACAATTGAGACATCTGTCCACACAAATAAGACATCAAGGAATATAAGATTACTATGTTAACCCCACATGTCTTCCTGGGACCAATAGGCCTATCATATGTTGACTAGCAGATCAACACAGGTGGAGTGATAATCTTCAGATATTTTCCATTTTGGCCAACAAAATATATTCAAACAACGCATCTTGACAGTTACCAACTTGCTTTTTATTTTATTTTTTGGTGCTGTATTTACATAGTATAGTAGAGTGGGTTGGGTATAATAGGTTGCTCCTAAGCACTTGGCTTGGGGGCCGGCCCTTTAGCTCAACTGGTTTGATAGCGGACCTTTAAGGGACTGTGTTATAATAGCAGGAAAACTGTAGCCTTACAAATGTCTTAATATGTTTTCTTTCCAGACTAGTATATATATATGGTCTATTCTCTCCAGCTGAGGAGTTTCCCTTTAGGCAATATCTGATACATCTGAACCGTATTTATTCTAAGTCTTATTTCCTACATTCTAGCCAGAAAAAAGGACATAACTCACGAACGGCAAAACAAATAAATTTCTTTAAAGTTTTACAGCAAAGCTTTCAAATTGAAAATAGCACAATGCCTTTTTTTAAGGCATTCTCCATTTCTTCCACCTTTTCTCTGGAAGATAATGGTGTATTCTGCTTTTACTTGCATGGCTCGAAGATCTTAATATCCTGAACTTCGAACTAAAGATTGCCATTATGGTAGTGTTCGCAAAAACTCCTGAACAAGTAAACAGGAAGCATATGACAATGTCCTAAGATCCTGGTAGCTGTGACTTGGAGCTATTTGTGTGCATTTTCATATATGGAGGAATAGAGAAGACATAAACAAAGTCATTTTCTTCAGAGACAGGCAAATCACTGTGACTCTTTTGAAGGAAAAATTATTCATACGAGAGACAATTCATGTGCAAGCACAACCACTACAACAAAATGTAGCTGCAGGAAAAATTGACTTTTTTGGTATTTTTTTTTGAAAAGCTGGGTAAGTAGCCTATTTAACGTCAGTAGTCTAAACATTCAAAGACCACCCCACTGTGATGTCCGCTGAGGTCAGAATGTCGACTGGGTTAGTTCTGCACTGTCTTTCCTTGAGGTGCACTGTATCACAATAGTACGTTGTGGAGGAGAAAGGTGATCAAATCAGGAAAGACTACAAGGAGTCCTTAAATGCAGGGAACAAATAATATATATCCTGTAATAGAGCAATGTAGCCTACATTTTAAATAAAAGGTGATATTTTCAGTATTTGCTTGAATGTTCAATTCAATTCAATTCAACTCGATGTATTGACCACTAAAAACAAAAAAACAAAGAAATACATCGTCATGGTACATAAAAACATTGTGGTAGGGTGACAACTGTTATGCCATAGACAGAGGGACATTTTTATTTGACCAATCATAATGAAAAATGGAAGCGGTTCAACTCAAATGACAAAACAAAAAGTCAGAACAGCTACTGATCATACACACATGATAAACCAAAGAAATAGATTTCATAATTATGCAAAAGCAGACTCGCAATCTCAACATGGCTCAGACAATCCGAGGGTGTCCCGCCCATTGAAAGCTTGTTTATGGAATGCTCAAAGTATACGACAAAAAACACAGGTTGTGAAGGATTTCAGAGATGAATTTGACCTCGATGTTTTTTCTTTTCACTGAGACCTGGCTAAAAGCAGATGACAGAGTTGAAATTGGTGAACTGGAAAGAAATGGTGAATGTTTTTACTTGGGTTCATCTCGTGAGGGCAGACCTGGAGGCGGAGTAGGATGCATTGTAAAAACAGGCATTAGAGCAATGAAAAAGGACAGCATGAAAACAAAGACTTTTGAGCATATGGAAATTCAGTTACAATTATATGGAAGAATTGTCACAATTCTTGTGGTATACAGGCCAGAACCCTCCAAAAGAAAGTACAGTTTATCAGAATTCTTTAGCGAATTCACAAACTTCTTATCGCACTATCAGACTTATCACAACGAAACTATCGTAATTGGGGACTTCAACTTTCATGTGAATAAACCAGATGATCCCAAAGTTATCCAATTTAACAACATTCTTGAAATGTTTGACCTTGTTCAACATGTGTCTTCTCCAACACACAAAGATGGAAACACACTTGATCTGGTAATAACCAACAAAATAACAGCTCTCAGAGACTGTGCTGTAAGTGATCTGCTGTCAGACCATAACTGTATCCTCTTTAATATTGACATTAACAAAGGCAAGAATCCACAGAAGAAGATTGCCTTCCGGAAAACCCGCAGCATAAACATATCCAAATTTAAGAAAGACATTGAGCAGCATCTGTCACAAAAGGTACCACACCATAATCGATCAATCTACTTGAACAGACTTGTGGCACTCTACAGATCAACTGAAAAGATTTTTGACAAACATGCCCCTGTTAAGACTAAACTTGTAACTGTGCGCAAACCTAACCCTTTCACAAATCAGGAAATAAAGCCACTTAAAAAGGAAAAGAGAAAAGCAGAAAAATTATGGAAAAGAACCGGTCTAGAAAAAGACTGGAATATTTTCAAAGAAAAACGAAATGCTCTAAATGATAAGCTTAATCAGCTGAAGTCAGATGATCTTAGGTGTAAAATACAAGCCACAAAGGGAAATTCTAAGGCGATGTTCAAACTTCTAAACTCTCGCCTCAACAGAAAACAAGATCTGCCTCTTCCCCATCACACAAGTGATACAGAACTAGCGAATGACTTCAACAAATTCTTTGATGAGAAGATCAAAATCATCAGATCTAAATTAGATTCAGGAATGAAGAACACAACTGATGAATCTCAAACCAACCTCAGTCACAATTTACATCAGTTTAAGGCCCTATCAGAACAAGAAGTTAAGAAACTTATCACTGAAATGCCCGTCAAACACTGCCAACTTGATCCAATGCCAACATGGCTACTGCTTGACTGTGTCGATGAATTTCTGCCAATCATAACGAAAATTGTTAATATGTCATTAACACTTGGAGAAATTCCCCTCGAACTGAAGCATGCACTTGTCAAACCACTTTTGAAGAAAGAGGGACTTGAACTGATCAAAAAGAATTATCGGCCAGTCTCAAACCTTTCTTTTCTGAGTAAAGTCATTGAGAGCGCTGTAATCAAACAGTACGTTGAACACCTCACTCAGAACAATCTTGAGGATGAAAAACAATCAGCCTACAAGCAATTTCATAGCACTGAAACCCTCTTGACAAAAATCCATAATGACATTATGCTTAATATGAGCAACGGTGAGGTGACAATGCTAGTATTGTTGGACTTGTCTGCTGCATTCGACACAATTGATCATGGCATATTGCCAGAGAGACTATGCAACAGGTATGGTGTACACAGTGCAGCCTTGAGATGGTTCAAATCTTACATTTCTGAAAGATCACAGTCTGTGATAATAAATGACAAAACATCAAGCAAACTTCCACTCAATTTTGGGGTTCCTCAAGGTTCCAAACTTGGACCTATCTTATTTAACTCCTATGTTGCCCCTGTCAGTGAAGTAGCACGAAGAAATCAAGTTCATGATCAGAAGTACGCTGATGATGAGCAACTCATCCTTTCATTTAAACCAACCTTTTTGGGTGAACAACATGCAACAGAGAAAATGGAAAATTGCATTGCAGAAATCCGAAATTTCTTGCATGACAACAAGCTTTGCAATAATGGAGATAAAACTGAACTTCTTCTGATTGGAGCACCAAACCAATTGAAGAAACTTCAAATGACATCTATCAATGTAGACAATGTTGAAATCAAGACTGCCAACCATGTCCGCAACCTAGGCGTGCTCTTTGACAAAAATATGACCATGGAGAAGCAGATCAACAAAATGTGTCGTAGCGCATATTTCAATTTGAGAAACTTATCGAAACTCCGAAAAAACCTAGACAAGGAAATAGTTAAAACTGCTGTCAATGCACTTGTCACCCCTCATTTGGACTACGGAAATGGGCTGTTGTATGGCACTGCCACCCGATTGTTAAATAATCTTCAGGTTGCTCAAAACTCGGCAGTTCGATTAATTGAGAGATTGTAAAAAACTTGACAGTGTCAGCCATAGTAGGAAGCAACTGCACTGGTTACCAATCACAGCAAGAATCCAATTCAAATTGATGACGACTACATGGAAGGCAATCAACAATCAGGCGCCGAAATACATCCAAAATCTTCTTCAAGTGAAATCACAGCAGAAACATAACCTGAGAAGTAACCACAAGCTGCTGTTAGCAGAACCTGCTCCATGCAACAAAAATAAGTTTGAGGATCGGGCATTTTCCTATGCAGCACCAAAACTCTGGAACAGTTTGCCTGAAGAAGTTAGAACTGCAAAAACCTTGGAAAGCTTCAAGACATTTTTGCAAATTTTTGACATTCCACATGGTGTTAACATCACCAAGATGAAAATCACATGCAAAGCTGAACATGCATTTTATTTATGATCCTTGACTTAAATGAGATTCACAAACTATCAATGGGTTGGTCTTTTACAAAAAGGTAGAGCCCATTTCAAATCCTAGATGACCTGTTTTTGGTCATCAGGTATGATTTAAGTTTTTTCTTGAAGGTAGGCTATGTATACTGCAAAAGTAGTCAATTTTTATTCTCAAACCCATTCCAGAGAGTTGGCCCTTGAAATCTTACAGACTTTTGACATATTTCAAGTTTGCAAAAAGGTACGTATAGCTTAATATTGGAGTTTCTTGTCGTTCTTGTTGCAACATCAGAGTTTCGCTTGAACAAGTCATGAAACATGGTTGGAAGCATACTTTTGACAAATTTGAACATTAGCACTGCTGTAGAATGTTGATAAATTTCCGATATTTTCAGGAGTCTCAATTGCATAAAGAGCGGGTCAGACTCTGCATATGGCTTTGATGATGTTACTATTCTCACAATTTTCTTCAGTAGCTTGAACAAGGATGACAAATATATTTGAGCGGCATTCCAAGCAGGTCTTCAAAATGCCTACATATAGCCAAGCCTGAAAAAAAAGCACATACAAACATGACTAAATCAAAGCTAGTTAATTTCCATGAAATCGTTCTTTTGAGAAAGTGACACATTTTATTTCCTACAATCACTTATTTGAACCTCTTAGCAGTATAAAGGCAATGATTTTATATTAAAATCATTTTGCATTTTGTCTGCAAGATCATGGAGTACTTTTTCTGAAGTTTGTTTATCTCCTCAGCAACAAATTAAAGCTGGTATGCCCCTTGTGGCCTTGCCATATGTCCGGAAAAACTAAACCAAATGCGGACAACAACATCTTAAGATCCTAGAGGCTGTGACCTGTAGCTATTTGTGTACATTTTCATGTATGGAAGCACAAAGAAGACATAAACAACGCAATTTTCTACTCTCAAAATGTTTCTGAGACAAGCAAATAACTGTGTGCAGTTTTTATGAGAAAGCTTGCGCATAGGGACAAACTTAAGTTACATGCGAGATAAACAAACATACTAACTATAAGCCAATATAATCTCAAAATGATTTAAATGAAAGTTTTTATTGATTTTCATGATGTTCAAAATAGGTAAGTTTTAAATCAATATTTGTGCCATGACACAAATATAATGTTGTTGTTTTTTTCCAAATCCGTTGGTTCAGTGAGGAGTTTACTATATATCAGGTTTAGGGGTGTTCCCAATTACTAAGCAATTATTTGAAAATAATTAATTTCCAAAACTAGCCAGATGTGGCACAAATTTGCGTGGGAGAAATTGACTGCAACAGATTCTGCTCTAATCTTTTTTTTTACAGTAGATACATTCAGCTAACTACAGAATCGATAATTATGCAATTAAGCGGTAATCTGAAAAAATATTAAATTCTGTATTAATCTGGGGCCAAAAAACTGAAGAATAAAATATTTATCAGAAAAAGAACACGATAAAAATCTCTGCATGCAGTCCATTTGATTCAGTTGCAGTTCATTGAAGCATCTTTCGACCAGTGCATGTATGAAAGCTAAACAGACATAATCCATGTGTCAATGCACGTAGCCAGCTTCCTAAAAATCTGTATTCTTATATGTTATACAACTAGGTCAGTGACATCAGTCTCAGGATAAAGGAAAGTGCAACTGGAAAAACACATAGCTATTAGCTATGAAAACAAAAATAAATCTCTGCAGAATGCTAATCAAGTTGTGAGTTGATCCAGTCATATTTTATGGAAAACTCATAACATTGAGTGTGTCAAGTTAAAATTCTACAGAACACTAATCACATCATTAGTAATAAGTAAAAATTTTACAGAGCACTGATTTCATGAAAGTCAATTTATAATTTTAAAGAACAATAATGTCATCATGATGACAAGGTGAAAATTTTATGGCACAATAGTGTCATGATGAGAATCAAGTAACAATTTAAGGAAACATTGAACTCGTCTTGAGAATCAAGTAACAATATCAATTTTTTTTTTCAGAATAATAATCACATCATGAAAATAAACTTACAATTTTACGGAACGACAATATTCTCATTATGAGAATCAAGTTACAATGTTATGGAACAATAATCTCATCATGAGAATCAATTTACAATTATATGGAAACATAGTATCATCTTGAGAATTGAATAAAATTTTGCAGATAAATAATCTCATTATAATAATCCAGTCACAATTTTATGAAACAATAATATTATAAAGAGAATTAAATTACAATTTTACAGAACAATAACTCGTTGTGAGAATGTAATTAAAATAATAATGAATATCACAGAACACAAGTCATATCATAAGAATCTTGTTATGATTTCACATCCATGAGATAAATTTTGAAATTTTGTTACTTCAGACATTTATGAAATAAGTTAATTGATTGATCCATATTGCATCAGATTGAAATTTTATAGTCAAGAAGATAAAAATTTGCACAACAATCAATTATCAACATGATGGATTAACGGACCAATTAATAGTCAAGCCAATATGTTGTAGTCTTTCCCAAGCCTTTTACAAATATTTCTCCTCTCTCTTGCACATTGAAATTTCCTAACTTTTCTAACAAATTTCTTGTACTACTACTGATGTGAATTCGCATGCTAATCCCACCTGCTTCCATGCTGGAAGCTATGTCAACCGTGTCACCGAACAGAAGATACCTTGGCATTTTTATGCCAGCCACACCAGCAACACATGGCCCAGTGTGGATTCCAATTCTCACTTTAAGGGTCTCTGATGGCATATGAGGTACCTGGCAATGTTGGATGCCATCAATTAGCTCTAGTGCCATTTGGCAGATTTCTCTTGCATGCCTGTCACCATTTCTAGATGGGACTCCACTCGCAACGAAGTATGCATCACCAATAGTGGCCACTTTGTAAACATCAAACCTTTCTGAGATATCATCAAAAACTGTGTACATCTTATTGAGCATCTGGACTACATCGAGAGGTGTTCCTGCAGCTGATATCTTCGTAAATGATACAATGTCAGAGAAGAAGATTGTGACTTCTTCAAAAGTCTCTGGGGCAACTGGATAACCATTTTTCAACTTCTCAGCCACTGATGCTGGAAGCAAATCTTGCAGAATCAATTCCATTTTCAGCTTTTCTTCCTTCAGCTCCTGAGATCTGCATGATAAATTGACACAAATGAGTGAGTGCAATACGAGGCCACTTTAAAGAGGACACCCATGCCCAAAAGCCATAACCCTAAAATGGTCATTTGTCTTAAACCGACAGTCCTATTATCACAATTTTTTCTATACTACTATATTTTTACATGCATGGCCAATAAAGAAGTCAAAGTCTTAGTCCTTTTTCCGAAGCCATAAGTTCAATCGGAAATTGCTTCAAAAGTAATAATTCAAACAAACAAAAAATTGTCAAAAGAGTCGTAGTCCTAGAGTAACAGATTCCTCCAAAATTGATAGCCCAGGGTTTTTCCCATAGTCAATTAGTCAGTCCTCTTTTATTTTCTACATCACCTACCTTTCCTCAACAATCTTCTCCAGTTGTTTTGTTTGGGTTTCCAAACGATTAATCATATCATCAACCAGAGACGGAATCACTCCTCCAGCTATTCCACGAATGAGAGAGACTATTTTCTTGAAGGAGGGCCTCTTTTCTTCCTGCTCATTCCAACATTTGCTCATAATTTCAATCCATGCAGAAGGGCACATATCTGAATGAGGAAAAATAAGACATAGTATTTTATATCTGACTGCTGCCAAAGTATGCTGGCCAATTTAGATAAATAATAAATACATATTTTTATGATTGACAAGAGAAGTCATGAAACTTTTCTGAAGCCACCGAAAATGGCCTGAACCTGGATCAAGATGTGGTCTGTAAGGCGGTGTTTCTCGTGCTTGGACTTTTTGGATTATTTCTGCAGCTCGAAGAAATGGGACATTATCACAGAATGGGGAGTCAAGAAGAACCACTTCTTGAGTTATGATACCAAATGAATACACATCTCCCTTTGGAGTTCCATTTCGAGTGTCGGTTGAATTCTTATTCCGAAGCAGTTCAGGGGCTGTCCAAAACAATTTCGAAGGATTTATTTCTTCTGAGCTTGAAAATCCAGATTTTTCTTTGATGTAATGAAGACCATAGTCAGTGATTTGACAAGACCATCTACTGTTGACCACGCAGTTGAAGCTTGTTAAATTTCCATGGGAAACTGCAAAGAATGATTCAATATATTCAAGATCAACCACAACAACAACTGTCCTTATGCTTATGGCTACTTTTAATTTATAAGACCAAACTCTGAAGAATACTCTTATTTACCAATCTCAGTGGAATGCAAATATTTCATTCCTTGCGCAATGTCGAAGACCAGAGAAATCTTGAAATCCCATGTCAGGTTCACTGCGCCATTGTGCAGAACATCATGCAGACTTCCACGAGGACAGTATGCCATGAGATAACATGGATTGGGTTGGTCAAAGCACACTCCGACAAAGGGATTGATGTTTTCATGTTCTATTTTTCTCAAAATCTTTAACTCCTGAAGGACTTTGTTATCAGAGAAAGAGACTTCATTTTCACCAAGCTTTTTTATCACAACCAACAGATTCTTAACCTTCCCAATTTCAAGAGAGCCCTGTATGAAAAGATAACAGGGATGAGGCAATAAAATTTTGTTAAGATATACATTCAATGGTACACAGTTCTTGCAGTTAAAAATATACCTGCAGAAGACATGATTGCAAATTAAATGTTGTAGAACATTCATAGATCTGAATTATTTATTTACATACCATTTGTCTTGCAGAGTTAATAGATGGTTGTGAAGTTATTGTAACATGACTGCCAATGTGTCTTTGAACTGTTAACTGAATTTCACATCTAGGGATATTAAATGCTGCCAAATTATGCAATTCATGTCCATCTCTGGATTAAATAAAGTAAATCAACATTTTTAAATTAGTATTATAGTAAATATGATATGTTCAGACAATGTATAATATTTAATAAAGACATAATTTGCACTTACATATAATGGGGAATATCCTGAAATAGCCTTACCTAATTTTCTTTAAGAATGAAATTACAAGAACGGTAATCAGCAAAATGATGGTTGCTAATGCGCATAAGATGTTTATTATGCTGTTTGACTTCCTAGAATGGCACAATTCATTTTGCCATCCACATGGAGGAGAGTCTAGAGGGACTGCTGTGGAATTCCCTGCCCAGAGCAAGCCTGACCAGTCGTTTGGTTGATTTGGTTTGTAAATTTTCTTCACCTTCCCCTTGCTGGACATCCATTCAATAAGTGTTATAAGTTTTTCACCTTGGATCATGAAAACACGGCCATTCGATAAGCGGTCTCCTTTTTCATCTATTTCTACAGACCCGGTCATTCCTTCAAATGATGTATTGAACATGTTTCGAGTCACCGTTCTGCCATCGTTTGGATAATAACCTTGTTTGAGAGTTTTGTTCACAGCATTTGCCCAGAGGTGGACTGCATCATACAGCAGACCTGAAATTAAGTATTATCATAATAAGATATTGGGTAATACATATCACATCTATTAAATTATACAAAAGTTATGAAACAACCAAGACTTTTGGTAAAAGAAAAATGCACAGTTTTACTAGAACAAGAACAATATGGTCTAAGACATGTAATTCAAGAGTTAAGATATAATTGATATCACTGTAAAACTTGAGATGTAATATCTATAAAATTAAATGAATTAATGATGTTCTGTATGGCTCACCTCCATAATTTGCATCATACTCATCCACATTTTCAGTGTAATGAATTGTTGCATTTTCAAACAATTTGTGGCCAAATGCTTCTATTCTCTTGCTGTTGGTTTCATTCCACATTTCAGTGTTAAATTGTGGTAAGGCGACTCTTGCTAACAACCAGCCGTCATACAAATATGAACTTTCTGGTGATGTTGATACATAGTTTGCAGTGATTATAAACACATTGCCTTTTAGCAACTTCTCCTTATGTAAAATCTCTGCCAATGCATGCTTAGTTAGTTTAAAACAGAAAATGATGAAAATGTTTGCTTTTTTCAAGGCAGTTCTCAAAACATTCTCTAATTCATTGTATGCCTCCTCATCCAATTCCCTTGGACCTGTAATATCACGAACCTTATAGAGGAAAAATTCGGCTTTCCTTTGTTCAAGTGCATCAACCATGTACTTGGCCGATTCCTGATTGACATTTAAGTGGGAACTTATAATAGCAACTCTATTCCACTCAAATGTCTGCAAAATTGCCAATATACCGGTCACATAGTCAACGTCAGATGCCGTAACCCTACTGAAGGTTGGATGATTACTCTTGTCTGACAGTGAGATCATACTGCAGCCCCAAGATACTACTGGAATGTTCCATACATTCGCCAACAATGATTCTGGCAGACAAATAGGGCTGCATGCATCTCCAATTATAACATCCAGGTATTTGTTAATTTTCCAAATGTCCAATAACATATTCATTCCTTCCCTTTGATTGCATTTTGTATCTCTCCAGTGTAACTCGATATCATAGTTCGATACAAGCCCCAGGGTACGGATGTGGTCAAGTGCTGGTATAATTATTGTGCCAATTGTCTGTCCAGCAGGCCAATGTCCTGTCCAGGGTATCAAAGCAGCCATTATGATTTTCTTTCTTGATGAACTTGTTCTGTTTTGTGCTCCAAAGCCAAATAACATTGATAAAAATGTCAAAATGAATACAGAAATCCATTTTACATCCATTTTGATCCCTTTTTAGCTGTTTATCTTCAACAGTTACCATGCAAGCTGAATTATCTGATCATGAAAATATCTTTAGATGTGGGATAAAACGGATACTTCAATCATAATACACAATATTGCCAATAGTAAGCAAAAGTTATAACTTTACAACTTAGTGCTGGTGAACATATTAAAAGAACTGGCTGCGGTCTTGCCGTATATAGTATTTATTATGTAAATACCCTGGTTAGCCAAATACTCCAAGTCATGATCTGAATAAAAAGTTATTCCAATAGAGCGGCCTGGTGCTGCTTGGTGTTCACTGTGTCAATAGTAACTATTCAATGTTCACAATACATTGTATGTAAAATCAGGCTGATTCACCATACGTTGCTGTTAATCAGTGAGGATGCATTAAACAGGGCTGAAACTTTCTTCAAAAGAAGCATATCCAAATAAGTCGATAAACATTTTCAGTTTTTGTTATTGCATGTTGCCAAATATTAATGGAATTGCACCTGAGAACTGAAAATACCATGTATCTATTTTTCATTATTTGGCATGTACACGAATTTGTGGTGGTGTAAAAACAGGTATGTACGAGTTTGTGAACAACTGCATGAGTACCTTGATGATGGCCAAGAATTCGATGTAATTTATTTGGATTTTGTGAAGACCTTTGACAAAGTGCCTCACAATAGCCCTAAAATTAAATTAGAAGAAATTGGAATCAAGGGGCAAATCCTAAATTGGATTAGTGACTTCCTTGCCAACAGTACAGAATGGCCAAAGTAACCCCATTTTACGGTTGATAGAAAACTCTCTATTGAACCTTTCGAAAAACCAGGAAGAGTCATTATCTTCTCGAAAGAGAGCAAGACATGCTCAAACTCCCAACTGAAGAAGTGGTTCCAAAAACATGGCTTACCCAATTCAGACGTTTGTCCCAACGAAATGATTATGAATTAATAAACCTGACATTCAAAGACATAAAGTACCCGAGAAAGTACCTGTAGCTTTTGAAAAGTGCACAGTTTGCCCACTCATTCCCACCCCAAAACGATGTTTCAATTGCCTATTGTATGGACATATCAGTGCAACATGCAGACAGTCATCAATTTGCACCAATTGTGGTAATCGAGATCATACCAACATGAGAGATAAACCGTGCTCCAGGCCGTCACATTGTGTTAACTGTAGAGGAGACCACCCTGCGTTTAGCCACAATGGTGGAGTCTTCAAGATAGAAAAAAAAATTGTACAATTTCAGATTGACACAGGATGTTCTTTTCTCGAAGCCAAGCGCATTGTAGACCAAGAAAGGACAAAATTGACAGTGGAGCAGATTACTCCAAACCAGTTTTACATTTGTCACCACGGAGAAGGATTCAACTTAATAGGAACATTTTCATGGATGTCTCCCCAACAATGCCTTCACCTGTCCAACCAAGGATGGAAGAAACTGTGAAATATGCTGAATCTGACTTTTGCGCATCATCCAGTAAAAAGATCTAACAAAGTCAAAAGTCCTCTTCTTATGCCCTACGGAGAACAATTTTACTCAAACGACCGAAACAGGAAGAAGCGTTGGCTTCTGAGTACAAGAAACCAAACAACAACAAAAATCAAGACAGCTCAACAGACCAACGGTAGGCCTCATGACAGGATACACCCCCCACCCTGTGGGGTAACACTAACATAAGAAAATGTTATTTGGGGTTATAAGGAGGAAATGTGGGGGAATTTGGGGATAGTAGATGGTTATGTGGGGAAAGTAGGGGCAAGAGGGGGGAAGCGGGGGGTAAGCAGGGGCAATTGGGGGTAAGTGGGGGTAAGCCGGGGAAGCAGGAGGTAAGCAGATTCTAGCGGGAGGCAAGTAGGGGGAAGTATGGGATAAGTGGGAGTAAGCGGGGGGAAAGTGGGAGCTAGCAGGAGGCAAGTGATGGCAAGTGGGGGAAAGGGGGAAACACGGGAGGAAAATGGGGGGTAAGTGATATTACGGGAATAACAAAAGAGAGCAGGGGGTGTATCGGACTGTCCTGTATGAGGCCTAAAGGTTTCCTTGCATGGACTAGTGGTATATGCCAAACACTGACAACAAAAAAGCATCCCCAAAATCTCACAAACTTTACGTATATCAAGACCATTGAAACAAACCAAGTATGTCTCTAAATAGCCCACTCGGGTGCTGATGAGACGTACAATACAAACACACACAGCATATATCTAATTTGAATACCTTGACAACGTGTATTAAAGTCACTGTCTTGTATGATGATGGTTGTGACTGTAGGTTTTTCCCTGCTTATCTTATCAATTTTTCAAAAACCAAGCTGCTCACTGGAGCAGAATTTTAGATTTCATGGCTTCATACCATGGTGCACCAACGCGGCAGCACTGGTACTAATTTCATCATGGCCGCTGGTGAAAGAGATAGTTCACTTTGCATGTTGAAAAATGTAATTTATGGGTGAATTAACCTATGTCAGGACCTTTTGAAATACCCTGATTGCTACTGAGGCCAGGATTATCAACCAGGATAGTAATTATGGCCTTCACTGGCTTCACAATTGCAATTAACGGCAATTAAAGGCCTCTGATTGCCGATTTCAATCCACAAACCTTTGATGTTTACCTGACGGACCACAAATTGAGCAATAAATGCAATTGAGAGGTAGGTGCGAATCTTGTAATTGTTGCACAGATTAATAGATCCAATTAGACAAAATTGTGATGAGACAGATAACGATTTCAATTGCTTGTTTAGACAGAAATGCATAATTTCAACTTGCAAAACTCACTTGTTTGGTCTCAGGCAGCCATGATTACCCATCATACTTTACACAGGATCACAGCCAAGTGCTGCCACGATGGTGCACCATGGCTTCATACGTCCAACTGAGGGAATTGGAGAACTTTTATTGCTCATGGACCAATTAGGCAAGCTGAAACTGCTGCATGGATACTGAGAAAGCAAGCCAGAGGAACACATTCTAAATTATTCTGCTGTAATGAAGCACAATGCCATATCTTCTGGGTTCATTCAGTTCGACATAATAAATTTTAAAGGACAGAGCATTTTAGCTTGGCATTCACAGTGACCTGATTGTATCTGTTATATATGTGACATTTGATTGGCAGTGTCATTATGAACCTATCTGGTTATGCTTTTTACTTTATTAAAAGTTTCTCATATAGGACTTCAAAGGCATTCGCTATTATTATCATGAACTTATCATGATGTTTACAGGCTAACCACTTTTCTATTGTAACATTATGGCACTGTACGGCATATGAAGAAGCTTGATTCTGTACATCTAAAAATAGTAGAAGATGATAGCATGTATACTCAAATGGCCAACATTTTCCGATCTGCCTGATATCAGACTTTTATCAAAGTGACCAATCACAGACTTGCCTCAGAAATGTTAATTGTGGTTTTAATTTGCAGGCCAGCAGTGCAAATGCTGCAAATATCACAGAACACTGTCCTGCTACTAAAATTCAAAAATCACTTTCAAGGTTTCCAGGTAGATTCCAATTATTAAATTATTTTTCTACTGCTGGCATATATATGTGTGTTTGAATTATAAGTAAATTTTGCATGCAAATTTCCCCTTTTACTTTGCTGAATGCTTATATAGAAGTCTTTCATGAAAATTCTAATCATTTGCTCTTTGCACTGAGACAAACCAACAGGCTGGTAATTGTCTGACATCTGATACCCCAGCCTCGTTTACTGCATTTCTCTTCTCAAATTGGTAGGCAGGACACGTAGTAAGTGCAGAAGTTTGTTCTGACAAAGACAGGACCTCCACTTACCTGCTTACTCTCAGCAGGTCTTCAATATGTTGACATCTGTCATCCATATGTCATATAATTGTCACATAGGAATATTCTGCTTCGTGTCTTTCTTTTTGGTTTCTTTGCTTTTCATTTTGTCGTTTCTTCAAGTTCTTTTCCAGCATTCATCCATGCTTCAATATGTTAGTTGACAAAAGACTCAATTTGCACTCAGATGTTTGTTGAGAACATTACTACTTCCTTAAACTATCAACTGACTTCCTTTTTAGTGCTTTATTCGCCTGGTAAGAAAATAGCAGCTTTATCAAGATCTGCTTATATATTACATTCTTTCCGGGCAAATAGATGTGCTATCTGGCTGAGGTAGTTTCCCTTATGGCAAAATCGGGCACATATTGTTAGATTTGAACAGTATTTATTCTGATAAGGTCAAATTTCTACATTTTATTCAGCCTGGAAAAAGGACATAAAAACATAGTATGACATTATATTTCAGGAAATCACACATCTGAACCTTTGAACAGTTTAAGAGACAAAGGTTTCAAATTGATATTGGTAGAATGCTTTAAGGCATCCTGCATATTATCTGGAAGATAATGGTTTATTCCGTTTTTCAATCACCACGTAAAGATCTTTATACAAATTTATCCCATGTCTATACAGGAGGGTCTCAGGTGAAAATATCAGGGAAATACAGGCCAAGTCATGTAATAACCTATAAGTATGCTTGACTTCCAACTAAAGCTATTTACATTCTTGTCATTAAGAAAAGGTGATTACAGACATAAAGCCAGCAGAATTTCTACTCGTGAGTTTTAGCATACATGAAACGTCAAATTTTGTAATCCAGGGCATATTCAATTAACTTGAGCCAGGCCAGTTTCATTCAGGCAAAAAGCCTCATCCATGTTTGGAAAATGTGGCTGATTGTGTTTATATTTTACCAATGTGCTTAAATGTGACTAAGGCTTCTCATTCGATTCAAAAATGTGTGTCTGGCGTAAGAGTCTGGTTTGAGTGTGGGTGTGAAAAGCATTTATTTGAAATGTGATGTGTATTTTAATCAGGTTTCGTCTAGAATTTCTGCTATTACTAATTTGATGTGCTGAAAGCAATGTAAATGTAAAAGTAAATGTAAATAATTGGATTTGAAGTGTATATTTATGATTGAGAATCGTAATGCAATGTGCGTTATTTTGGAATATGTCTCTTTATAAATATAACCACAAATTTAATTCAAACGCTTTCTAAGATGTTTAGTGCGGCAGGCTTTCAAGAAAATTGCTGCTGGTTCCGAATAATAAATATCTACAGTTACATTCCAAATTGTAGGACATGTACGTTCATTGGAAATAATATAATTTTTAACTTGAAAAGCTAGCATTACATTATCATTGCCAGTTGCTTTAAAAATGGACAACAGATAGAAATTCAAAATCATTTCCAGTGATGATTCACAAAAACACATCTGAATATAGTTCTACTGTCTCACAACTCCCTATATACATGTATTTCTGTATCTGTAGTTCCACAATGTAATCAAAGCTGCAATTACGGTTTTGATCGTACCAATTGTATAGAGATCATTGTCCAAATTCCTCCAGCTTCCTGATAGTCTACCAATTATGTACAGCATATACAGCATCGTTTGATGGAAATTGGAAGCAACAAATGCAACCCTGTAAAAACAATCGAGTACAGTAACTGTTTTAATATTGATGTTCATATTTGGCAATGATACATGGTGTATAATTTTGAATGATGCATTGACATTCTTTTGGATCATGTCTGTCATCATCTTACTTAAGGAAGTCTTTTAATCTATATTTTTAGTCATATTTATTTACAACCAAAAGTACTTACTGCCCAATTAGCTTATCAGAGAATTGTTTAATATCATGTGGATTATCCCCATAGATGCAGATAGACTTAGACACCACGATATGTCTCCTTCATCCATGGGCGGCCATACTAATCATTGAGAGACATATGTATCCGGGCTTGCAAATGGCTTCAGTGCACCTGTATAGTAGCATATGACAAATCAAAGAAATGCCCTAGACAGTAGACATGTGTGTTTAGATTATATTTGTCACAGATCCCATCCAATTTGACAGCTGATTATGAAATACATTTTCTCAAAATTCACAGCTATTGTTGGATGCCTTCATCCCAAGAAAAACAAGGATCAATGCAAAAAATTCTCATGCCAAAGGCACGAACCTAATTTTGTAATAATGCCCATCTAATCTTGCCTGGTTGGTCAGCTGTTTTTGACAAGCCCAGATACTTATCCAATATCGGCCAAATGGTCATAACAGTCTTGGATTAGGAAACAATTACTTTAGGCATTTTGAAAATGTCAGTCACACTGTGAGCACACAGGACACAGGTTTATCCTTTAAAACCAAATTAAAGGTGAATTATTTTTTTCATGGATAAGTGGAAATTGCATGAAATATTAGTCATCAAAAATTAAGTGCATGTATTCTAAACTGTAGGAAAAACTACATCACTCACAGCATTGAGGTAGTCACTTTCCTCAACTTTGATTCCTTTTCTTGGGACATGCAGAGCACTACTTCATACTGCAAGACAATTACTGACTCTATGTGAGATTATTCATTGAAGATACATGAGATAAGGCATGTGTAAAACACGAAAATGTCGAGACAACATTTTGATCTTGTAGTGTTCTCACAAGGTGACTCCTATTACTTGTTAGGCATACTTCAATCCGAGTGTGCTGGTGCATTGCTTGCAACCTAACTCTTAAAATAACTTCAAGTTGCAAAGGATTTCCCTTTGTAAGAGCATTGGAAAGTTTTACAAAGAGCTATTTGCTCTGTGCTGTTTCATTGATGCCCTTTAAGTGCTATGAATATACTTTTCAGCCGAAATTGTGTTCTACTGTTTTTACAGAATCAAAGCCAAAGAGGAGGTTAAACAAACTATTCTGTAGTTAATGTAGTTAAGTTTCTTTCAATAACTTTTGAAAGCTGATATGATTTTTGTTCATTTACCGGTACATGAAAGGTTGTACGTTGTAGAAATAATGAAACGTGAATTAAAATTGAGAGCAAGTGCGGCCTAGGGAGCCCTATGGAGCCTGCCCGCCCCCTTGACCACTGACATGGAAAAAACATTGTGAAGAAAATATGCAGCATCACATGGACCTGCGAATGCTGAAAGTCACCCAAGTGCACCCGTGAATGCCGAAACGAAGCCGGCCCCTCCCTAGAGTACTCTGTCTGGATCTACCTCTGCCAAAGCCTGAAGTCTTGTCTTGATTGTCACTAGTAAATACAAAGGCATTGCTCTGACTGTGCCTGCAAACTTCATCGGAGAAAAAAATCATCACTTTTAAATTTGACCAATCGGGGAGGTTCTTGCAAATATAACGTTCCAAAGAAGTTTTCTGATTGGCTGATTCCAAAGTGACCTTATGGTCTGTAGCCAAGCTGAAATGCATCTTTTGCCAGTTCCATTGAAAGTCTTAGATTTGATTAACAGTTTAACAGTTTAAAAGTTTATTATGTGTGAGTGCCAAAAAATTATAGCAAATCTCATCAGCACTTACAATCATTAAAAACACTTATTAAAATAGATTTTTGAATTCTCAAAATTCAATAGTCTTTGAAATAGTCTTTGATTCAAATTAAGAAACTCTTAAAATTTAAGAAATCGACAAGTCTATTACACTCAAGCTCCGTATGCCACCCAGAGAAGTGCCGTATGCCTGTTGAAACAGGAAGGTCTTCAGCTGCTTCTTAAAATTACCTGGTTTCAAAACTTTAATGTCCTCCACAGCGTTCCTGAAGAAACATTGGAGTTAAAAAAAATGAGCCCGAAACAGGACCTATACCACTGAACCTACATGATCATACGAACATTTGAAAGCAAAAACGAAAAAAATCTGTTGGGAATTTTTTGAGAAATTCAAGTTTTAAAAAATCTAGTTTATCCCACCACTAGAATACATGTGTAATGGCATATAACACAATTAACAAGCTTGAAAATGTGATGAAACCTGTTGGCTAAGCTCTGTAATGCATTTCAAACAAGTTTTGATGATGAATTTAAAATATTTACTGACTTAATTGAAATAGATGTGACAAATTGTTTATCGCACACTGTAGGAATGCAAAAAACCTAAAAGTAACCAATTTCCCCATATTTTCAGTCTTTGGTGGTTGGTGGTACATTTGAGACATTCTTTCCATACAAAAGCCACAAGATGCTTCCCATATCCTGGTTAAGGATAATCTAAAGTTCTAAGCAATCAAACACAGGAAAATTCTTGAATGTGGGTCACTTCTAGCATATTTGCATTTTCATAGTGTGCGATAAACAATTTGTCACACTTTTTTGACATAAGTCCGTAAAAATTATTAATTCATCATCAAAACTTATTTGAAATCCATTACAGAGCTTAGCCAACAGATTTCATCACATTTTCAAGCTTGTTAATTGTGTTACATATGCCATTACACATGTACTCTAGTGGTGGCTAAACTTAATTTTTTAAAACTCGAATTTCTCAAAAACTTCCCAACAGATTTTTTTCGTTTTTGTCTTAAAATGTTCTTATGATTGTGTAGTTTCAGGTGGTATAGGTCCTGTTTCGGGCTCAGTTTTTAACCCCATTGTTTCTTCGGGAGCGCTGTGCCTCTGGAAGGCTATTCCATACCCTCGGCGCAGCCCACGTGAAGGCTCTAGTACCAATGGTACTCATCCTACATCTAGGTGTCTTAAGCAGAAGTCTATTGCTAGACTTTCCCCGACAGGGATTAGTTCATGAGAAGATATTGTTTGGATGAGACAATAATTTAGTGAAAATTGTGACATTGTCAGTGTCAATGTTAGCCAAGTAAAATATCCCTCACATTAATTTTGGTAAATTATGTGAATTATGTTGAGCCACTCTAACCTCTCTCTGATCTTATCAATCCACTCTCCTTGGTGCCGAGTACTAGACTTAGAGTGAGTGAGCGAGCGAGTCTTTGTTTTATGCCCCATCAGCACCAGTGTGGGCTATTCAGAGGTAAGTACTAGCCTTGGAAAGCTGAATACCCATGTTACACACCTACCCTTCAATAACATGGTCTACCAATCTGAAAATAAAAAACCGAAGCAAGTAAGAGGAGCAGGCCTGATCCCCGAGCCTGATCCGCATTACCAGAGCTTTGCGGACTTGGCTACCTGATTGTTTGATGCTGAAAAAAAGAGAAGAAAATGTATAACTGGCACTAATTTGGTTGGTGTCACAAACTATAGCACAATCCCTCAACACCAGCAGCTTAATCGCTCTTCATGATTGCAGCTCATTTTAGCCTAAGGTGGGGAGTAGGATACGCTGTTGTCATGGTTGAATATAGTCTCCAACAACCTCATTATATTTCAGAAACTAGTAAATCATACACTTGATAGAAGCAGAATTATTATGATCTCACTGACCATAATGATTTATTAGAAATAACATTGCGAGTAAGGGATTGACCTCACAAGGAGCACATGCGGTATGTGAGCAGCATAGAATTTACTACATTGGATAGTTTTTCGTTCTCACGTTCGATGCCATATTTACGGGTGTCAAAACAGCGGGGTAGGGGGACAACACACCCCCAAGCCCCTGTGCCCCCCCCCCGCCATTGTCAAGGGAAAAACAGGGAGGCAAGATGTGCCCTTTTGATCTAAAAAAAAGGTGCTATTTGGCCTTAAATAACAATTTATCCATAACCACGATTGCGTTCCATAACAATTGTCATGCAAATTTGAATCTCCCTATGTTATCCGACAGCCCTAATGGCCTGTATTTCCACCAAGCGCCCTGGCCACATTTCATGCATGCAATAACAATAAGAAAAAAGTTAAACATGTTTGTATAGAGCTGTTTGGATCTGCTACTATTGACAGAAGTTTCAGACATTCTTTATGCATTGACACTGACTCAACGGAAAGTACATACAAGTTGATACAACTTATTTTGTAGACTGGACTTACTGTTGACACAGTAAACTCTGGCAGCGTTACAGAGTAACCATTAAAATAACTTATTATTCAGATCATGATTTTGGCACACAAGCTAATGTACATATTACTAGATTTTGCATTCGACAATGTCAATCTGCTTAATATGCAGCACCATGTTGTAGTCTTTATCTTACATATTCCTTTCTTTTCAAAATTTATGATAGGAGTACTCACTCTATCCCACACCAAAAGATCATCTCCTCATCAGCTTGTATGATAGCTGTTGGACATGAATACAGCTTAATAAGTATCAAAATGGATATGAAATGGATGTCTCTATTTCTTTTGATGCTTTCATTATTTCTTAACGGCTGTGATGCTGGGAACAGAACAAGTTCGTCAAGAAAGAAAATCATTATGGCTCATTTGATACCCTGGACTGGACGATGGGATATTGGAAAGACAATTGGATCAATGATTTTACCATCTCTTGACAATATTTACAAGCTGGGGCTGATAACAGGTTATAATATTGAGTTACACTGGAGAGATACAAAATGCGATCAAAGTGAAGGAATGAAGATGCTACTGGATATTTGGAAAATTAACAAAGATCTGGATGTTATAATTGGAGACGCATGCAGCCCTATTTGCCAACCAGAGTCGCTATTGGCTAATGTGTGGAATATTCCAGTGATATCATGGGGATGCCAAATGATGTCACTGTCCGACAAGAGCATTTATCCCACCTTCAGTAGGGTTACGGTATCTGGCATTAACTTTGTAACCACAATATTAGGAATTTTGCAGACATTTGAGTGGAATAGAGTTGCTGTCATAAGCTCCCACTTTAAATTGAATCAAGAAATGGACAAGCGTTTGGTTGCCGCACTTGAGCTGAAGAAAGCAGATGTTTTCCGCTATAAGGTTCGTGATATCATAGGTCCTAAGGAATTGAGTGATGCGGCAAGCAACGAATTGAAGAACATCGTGATAACTGCCTCGAAAAAGGCACGAATCCTCATCATGTTCTGTTTTGCACGCACTAAGCATGTACTGGCAAAAATTGTACATAAGGAGAATATGTTAAAGGGCTATGTGTATATTATTACTGAAGACTATTTATCGACTTCAACGGAAAGTTCATATCTATATGACGGCTGGTTGTTAGTAAGAGTTGCCTTACCAAATTTTAACACTAAAATGTGGAATGAAACAAACAGCAAGAGAATAGAAGCATTTGGCCACAAATTGTTTGAAAATGCAACTTTTCATGATGTTGAAGATGTGGATGAGTATGATGCAAATTATGGAGGTAAGCCTTACAGTACATCCTTTACAACATGTCTTAAGCGCATTGCTCTCCAGAGATTTTCTTGCAAACCATTATGCAAATTGTTCTCAACCTTTTTTGAGAATCGCTGCCAAGCTGCTACCCATGGGATAGAGTTTGGCAACTTGTTTTAACCCACTCAAGCTCTGCACCCCTCTGCAGAGATCTGCAAAGGGATATCCACTATGTAGGTTAATGAAAGATTTTCACAGCTTCCCTATTGGCTGGCACAAGCAGTATCTGGGTTACTGAGCTGATAATCCTCAAGCTGCTGCAATGATTGTCATGAAATAAAATCCTTGCAAACTGTTCCTTAAATATCCGGCAATGCTGCACACAACGAGAATGGTTCACAGGTTTGAAATCTCATTTTTGGTTGACCTCACACAAGGAAAATGGGCTGCAAACTGGGTTTTGCGGGGTTTGAGAATTGTTTGCACGAGAATAGTTTGCAAGAAAATTGCTTGTGTTCAATGGGCTTTTGTTTTTTCATATCTTACATAAGAAATATATTATATGCTTTACTACCTAAAGTCTTGTCTGAATCATGCTTTATTTAAGGTCTTCTGTATGATGCAGTTCACCTCTGGGCAAATGCAGTGAACAAAACTCTAGAACAAGGTTATTTTCCTGATGATGGTAGGATGGTGACTCAAAATATCTTCAATTCATCATTTGATGGAATGTCCGGGTCTGTTGCAATCGATAACAAAGGAGACCGCTTGGCCAATGGCCATGTTTACATGATCAATAATGGAACACTTACATTGTTGGTGGAATGGATCTTGAGCAAGGGGGAGGCGAAGAAAATTTATAAACCAAATGAACCAAATGACTGGGCTGGTTTGCTTTGGCCAGGAAATTCCTCAACCATCCCTCCGGACTCTCCTCCATGTGGATGGCAAAATGAATTGTGCCTGTCTAAGAAGTGGGACATTTCTGTAATCGTTTCTTGTGCAGGAGCAACCATCATTGTGCTGATGACAGTGCTTGTAGTTTTGTTCATCAAAAAAATCAAGTGAGTCAGACTTTTGTCGAAGCTCGCAATTATGCGTTTTAAGAAATATGATAAATTACAATTCCGTCAATATCACTTGTCACATTAATTTACACTATTTAGAAATATTGCGTAACTGTTCTTTATTACAGAGATGGACATGAATTGCAGGATTTGGCAGCATTTAATATTCCAAGATGTGAAATTCAGATTACAGGTCAAAGTTACACTGGCAGTCATGTTACAATAACTTCACAAGCGTCAATGAACTCTGCTAGACAGATGGTATATAAATGAATGATGGAGTTATGAATGTGCTTTTACATTAAAAAAAGATTACAGTCATATTTTCTGTCGATATCTTATTAACTGCAAAATTCTTAATATCAAACATAAATCTGTAAACAAAAATTTATTGCATTTTTTTCTCTCTGACAATACATTAACTTGCGTTTGTCTCTTTTATTTCTCCTTGTAGGGTCCTGCTGAAATTGGTAGGGTGAGGAATCTGTTGGTTGTTGTAAAAGCGCTTGGTGATAATGAAGTTTCATTCTCTGACAACAAAGTCCTTCAGGAGTTAAAGATTTTGAAAAGGATAGAACACGAAAATGTGAATCCATTTGTTGGTGTGTGCTTTGATCTACCAAATCCCTGTTTCCTCATGGCATATTGTCCTCGTGGAAGTCTAAATGATGTTCTGCATAACGGCACAGTGGACCTGACATGGGATTTCAAGCTTTCTCTGGTCTTTGACATTGCTCAAGGAATGAAATACTTGCAATCCACTGAGATTGGTAACTAGGGGAATTCAAAGTTTTGTATTATAGATTACAAATGGCCATTAGCACAGTAACTGTTGTGGTGACCTTGAATATTTTAAATTATTCTTTGCAGTTTCCCATGGAAATTTAACAAGTTTCAACTGTGTGATCAACAGTCGATGGTCTTGTCAAATAACTGACTATGGTCTACATTGCATCAAACAGAAATCCGGATTTTCAAGTTCAGGAGAAATCAATCCTTCGAAATTGTTGTGGACAGCTCCTGAAGTTCTTCGGAATAAAGATTCAACTGATATCGGAAATGGAACTCAAAAGGGAGATGTGTATTCATTTGGTATCATAACTCAAGAGGTGGTTCTACTTGACTCCCCATTCTGTGACAATGTCCCATCTGTTGAAGATGCTGAAATAATCGAAAGAGTCAAAGCAAGTGAATCTCCACCATACAGACCATATCTCAGTGCAGGTTGAGTCAATTTTTGAGACTATTTTCACCACTTAATTCGCTGTTGAATATTGATATTTGTCTAACAAACTTCTACAGTAGTTAAAGCTTAAAGCTACACTGTCTCTGGATTTGAAAAATGCTTATCAGAAAGGTTAGATTAATATTTAACTTATTCTAAATGTTAAATTGTGTAATTGCCATTCTAAACCCAATATATGAAGCGAAATCTTTAAAAGTGTAAACAAATAGTTTTTAATGCTCTGAAAACCCTTATTTTGTTTAGAAATCAAGCAACGCAGGGCTCTCCTGATGCATAAAATTAGCTTAATTACGAATTTAGCTCTTCAAGAATAGACATAATTCAACTTTTTTCATTGGAATATGTTCGATACAAGTAAAAGACTTCAATAGGCAGGCTTTTAAATTTTGACTAAATCTGCTGACACAATGGCTTTAAGGGGACTCACTTATCTTCATTCAGATATCTGCCCTTTGGCATGGAGTGAAATGATGATCAAGTGTTGGAGTGAGCAAGAAAACAAGAGGCCATCCTTCAGGAAAATAATCTCTCTACTTCAATCTATCGGTGGAGAAGTTATTCCATCCTTTGTTGACAACATGATCAGTCGTTTGGAAAACCAAACTAAACATCTGGAGGAAGTTGTTGTGGGAAGGTAGGTGATTAAATTGCATAATAGCTTTTGGAAAAATCTTTGTCTCTGGGGCTTTGACTTTCGTGAAAATCTTTGACTTCCAGAAAGTTGCTTTATGACTGAAGGCAAATGGTCATAAGTGTGTCATTTATTATACATACTTGCAGATCTCAGGAGCTGAAGGAAGAAAAGGTGAAAATGGAGTGGATTCTGCAAGATTTGCTTCCAGCGTCAGTGGCTGAGAAGTTGAAGAATGGTCATACAGTTGCCCCAGAGAGTTTTGAAGAAGTCACAATCTTCTTCTCTGACATTGTATCATTTACGAAGATATCAGCTGCCGGAACACCTCTCGATGTAGTCCAGATGCTCAATATGATGTACACAGTTTTTGATGATATCTCAGAAAAGTTTGATGTTTACAAAGTTGCTACTATTGGTGATGCATACTTTGTTGCGAGTGGAGTTCCATCTAGAAATGGTGACAGACATGCAAAAGAAATCTGCCAAATGGCACTGGAGCTAATTGATGGCATCCAACATTGCCAGGTACCTCATATGCCTTCTGAGACTCTTAAAATGAGAATTGGAATCCACACTGGGCCATGTGTTGCTGGTGTGGCTGGCACAAAAATGCCAAGGTATCTTCTGTTTGGTGAAACAGTTGACATTGCTTCCAACATGGAGGCAGGAGGGGTCAGCATGCGAATTCACATCAGTAGTGCTACTAGAAATTTGTTGGAAAAATCTGGAGATTTTGAAATAGAAGAGAGAGGGGAAATATTTGTGAAAGGCTTGGGAAAAACCACAACATATTGGCTAAACTATTAATTAGTCCACTAATACACTATGTTAACAGTTGAATGTTGTGTAAACAGTTTTTCTAAGAATTTGTTCACCTTATTTAAATGACCAAGATCAATCAATCAGCTAGTTATGAATAAATTTGAATTCATTCACAAAAAAGCTCAACTTTATCTGAAGTGTTTAGTATTCTGTAATGTCAAGACCAGATTCTGAAGATGTGTTTGTGTTCGGAAGTAACATTATTGTTCTGTAAAACTCGATTCTTACAATGTAGATTGTAACTGGATTTTCATGATGAGATTATTGTTCTGTAAAGTTGTAACTCGATTCTCATGATGAGATTATTGTTCTGTAAAATTGTAACTTGATTCTCATGATGAGATTATTGTTCTGTACAATTGTAACTTGATTCTCATGATAAGATTATTGTTCTGTAAAACTGTAACTTGATTCTCATGAAAGAGATTATTGTTCTATAAAATTGTTACTTGATTCTCATGATGAGATTATTGTTGTTCTGTACAGATGAGATTGTTCTGTACAATTATTCTGTATAATTGTAACAAATTACTCATTATGTGATTACTGTTCTGTAAAATTGAAACTTGATTCTTAGATTATTGTTCGGTAAAATTGTACTTAATTCTGAGATTTTTGTTCTGTAAAATTGTAACTTGATTCTCATGATGAGATTATTGTTCTGTACAATTGTAACTTGATTCTCATGATGAGATTATTGTTCTGTACAATTGTAACTTGATTCTCATGATTAGATTATTGTTCTGTATAGATGAGATTGTTCTGTACAATTATTCTGTCTATTTGTGTTCTATAAAATTATAACTTGATTAGCTCACAAATTGGATGGCAATCTTTAGAGATTTTAATCAACACTTGGCAAATGGTTAATAGGCTAATCGGAGAGACATCTCACAGTTAGCCCAAATCTGGTGAAGGATCCATGTGCGACTTCAAACAAACGTTTTACTTTATGACTTAATAAATAATAATTATTAATGTCTTACATTGACTGACATTTCCTAGATAACACATAGTTTGTCAGATAATTTTTACTGACAGCAAATGAAAATATGAGCCTCGTTAAACTTCAATTGAAATTTATATTGTGCTCTCGTTTTGAAGATATTTTGTTGCACATTTTGTTCGTTATATGATAAGACTGAGGCTCGTACTTGGAACCAAGGAGAGTTTATAGATGAGAGTAGCTCAACTTGAAAAACATAATTTACTTAATTTGAGGGATATTTTACTTGGCTAACATAGACACTGACAATGTCACAATTTTCACTAAATTATTGTCTCATCCAAACAATATATTCTCATGAACTAGTCCCGGACCGTTAATCGAACCTGAGCCTTTGGATGGAACTAGCCAGGATGCATTTCCGCTTGGCTTCAGAAAATGAGGTCCCTTTTGGAATCACCAAATCAGGAAAGTTTTCGGAAAGGTTATATTTGTAAGAACCTCCCTGATGCTGATTGGTCAAGTTTAGAAGTGATGAATTTTTTTTTCAGATGAAGTTTGCACAGTCACAGCATTGCCTGAGTATTTACAACAGTCTGTCTCATTTCCAGAACGCACTGTCTTCATCAAAAATCTGACAAAAAAAGCACCAAATAATCACAAAAATGTGGGAAATAAATTGCAAATTTGCTGTTCTATCCATGAGTATGCGTATTTCTACAGTGTGACTTGTAGATGCTGAGAAATCAGGCCAAACACCAGTTCGCATGTTGCGAGACAACTGTGGTGACAATTAAGACAAGACTTCAGGATGTGGCCTGTGATAAAAAGGTGGCACTAGCCGTCAATTATATTTAGGTTTCATTATTCCGACAATGCACAACCTATAATGTTACAAACGAAATCATATCAGTCTCAAACAGTTCTCCTTTTAAATGCAGCTGTATCAAATAACTTTAAAAATTACAGAATAGTTTGTTTTAAACTGTCTATTTGGCTTTGATTCTGTAAAAACAGTAGAATGCAATTTTGGCTGAAAATAATATTAATAGCACTTAAAGGGCATCAATGAAACAGCAAGATTAGCTATGAGCCCTCTGTAAAACTTTCCAATGCTCTTACAAAGAACGAATCAGCCACTACTTTACTGGTTCACACCTTTTGGCTCCCCCAAAATCACTTCCTACCTTTACCTACTTTAAACTACCTTCTAAAAATGCATTAAATCAATATAAAGTCCCTACCAATTGCAAAATTATGATCGTGCCTTTGACTTGAGGCTTTTTCCGTTGGTCCTGGTTAATTGTACAGTTGGTATCATCGGTTGTATCAAAAATGAATATAAAAATAAAAATTAAAAGACTTCATTAAGATAAGTAAGGGCAGAAATGATCCAAAAGAATTTCAACGCATCATTCATAAATATACATGGGTATCATTGCCAAATATGAAGATCAATATTACAAAGGTACTGTCCTTGATTGTCTTTACAGGGTTGCATTTGTTGCTTTCCAGTTTCCATCAAACGCTGCTGTATGTAATTGGTAGACTATCGGGAAGCTGGAGGATTTTGGACAGTGATCTCTATACAGGCGGTACAATCAAAACTGTAATTGCAGCTTTGATTACATTGTTGAACAACAGATACAGAAAAGTAAAGGGAGTTGTGAGACAGCAGAACTCCATACAGATGTGTTTTCAGTGAATCATCATTGGGCATGATTTTGAATTATCTGTCGTCCATTTTAAAGCAACTGGCAACAATAAAGTAATGCCAGTTTTCAAGTTAAACAATGTCATATGTAATTTCTAATGGAACTGCAATTTGCAGTCTAACTGTAGATAAGTATTATTCAGAACCAGGAGCAATTTCATTGAAAAGTTGCAACGCTTATTACAGATCTCTTATTAGTGTGCCATGTTCTTTTCAACCGCCACAGTGCTCTTGTGATATCAGTATCAGCATACTGATTTCACAGTTGGTATATTCGCAGTTTCAGTTGTGTCACTTGGAACCCATACTGATCACACCATTACAAATCCACAATAAGCTGTTAGATTCAATTCATTCACTCTCACATTCATTTGTTGGTCTGAGAGGTTATCGTGTGCTGCTCTGTCTTGGCAAAAATAATATACTCAGAAACCATTCAGAATTTAAGACCTAAGGGGGGGGGGGTTTGCTTGGGGGCATCCTTATCACTGATTTCCAATAATGTTTATTTGATGATCAAATTCTTAGCCTCCTTGTCTGGCCTTTTCCCAAATTTTTGGGGAGCAACTACCCCCCCCCCCCATTTCCCGTCCCCTGATATCCCCATGCAACACCACCATATTCACTTCCAAAAAATCTCCCCATCATCCCCATTCCAGTCATCAATTCTGAACAGTTTCTTTGGCGAAGATCTCATCTAAAAAGCTGAAAAGCCACAAGGTTCTGCCCTCAAGGAGAAATTTCACAACATGACGCCATGAAGATCCATGATGGATCAAGCAAGTGGCTCAAACATATCAGTTTCACCAGCTCCAACTAATTCAAACAACCATACCAATGAATGTAGATTAATCAATTGTTATTCACACTTGGATAGCCCGTAAGCCTGACTTGTTGGTAGCAGTTGGAATCAACACTCAAGCTTCCAGTGCCAATAGTGATGTCAGTATTGCAATACTGACATCATCTGTGCATATATTCACATGGAACATGGCACACTTATACGAGATCTGTAATAACATGGAAGAAGGCATTTATATTAACTCTGTGGTTATATTTATAAAGAGTCATATTCCAAAATAATGCACATTGCATTATGATTCTCAATCATACATATAATGTCAATTCAAATTCAATTATTTACATTTCCATTTACACTGCTTTCAGCACATCAAATTTAGTAATAGCAGAAATTCTAGACCAAACCTGTTTAAAATACACATCACATTTCAAATGAATGCTTTTCACACCCACACTCAAACCAGACTCTGACGCAAAACATACATTTTTTAATCGAATGAGAAGCCTTAGTCACATTTAAGCACATTAGTAAAATATAAACACAATCAGTCACATTTTCCAAACATGGATGAGGCTTTTGCCTGAATAAAAATGGCATGGCTCCAGTTGATTGAATATGCCATGGATTACAAAATTCTACATTTCATGTATGCTAAAACTCATGAGAAGAAATTCTGCTGGCTTTACCTCGCGGCTTTAAATAAATATTACCACCACCACTACTACTGCCAATATCACAAACGTTAATATTCTGATCAGAAGATATCTGATAAGGTTTAATTTGACAATTTTAAGTACATATTCATTTGAAACGCCCCCTCCCCCCACCGACATTTTCTGGATGCGCTCATATTGTGACACCCAAGTTTCATTCCTGGCTTTATAGACAGATGTGCCAAAAGTGCAGATTGTGGCTTCAACAATTTTTCACAGAAATTGTAAATAATTATATATGTATGGCTTGTCGGTACACAAATGCCAATTGTAAATAAATTTTGCTAATTCCATGACATCAGACAAAATCCTTTATAGAATAAGCAGTATATTTCAGCTGCATGACATATAGCTCGCATGCTATATGGTGTGTCTGACTGACAATTGCCTGCTGTTTTGTGTCATGCATCATTTAAATATGATTTATAGCTTTCTATTTCTAGCTCGCAATACCATGATCACTGTATTTTAAGACCCCCTATCTGTCCTCATGTGACTGCCTTTATATCCTTCACCAATTAGTATTTTTAGCACGATTTGCAGACTGAGGACAGGCTGCACCTGACAAGAAATTGCTTCATGACCAAAAAAATGCTTCACAACCACAGTTGAGGCAGTTTCATGATGTAATTTAGTAATTTACCTGTTTTGAACAGCGCACATCAAATAAATACCAACGGTCATCAAATATATCATTTTCAGATCACTTTTGCTTTCAGCTAGAGATGTTTTTTATCTTGCGTATTAATTTTTTCTCGTATGCATAGTTTATCCATCAAAATACCACACAGTGATATACCTGTCTCAGTAAAATTGTGATTGCAGAAAATGACTTTGTTTACATCTCCTTTGTGCCTCCATAAAGAAAATGACATTGTGCATAGACAGCAGCTTGAGGGCACAGCATCCAGGATATCAGGAGATTGGCGTCTGCTTCCTGCTTGCTTGAGATTTGCTGAGGACATGTCCTCAAACAAACATAAAAACAGCATACTTCATCATCTCCTCAGGCAAAATCGGAATGTAATGCAGTTTCCATGAGAAATTCTGCCATTTTGAGCTTGAAACCTATGTCTCGAAACTATTGAAAGGTTCAGATGGTTGATTCCAGAAAATAAAATGTGACATTTTCTCAAAAGAAAGTTTGAGAGAGATTGACTTGTTTTGCTGTCTGGGTTTTTTTAAAAAGTAGGAAATTGGGAGACCTGAGAATAAATGCTGTTCAAATCTAACCTCCTTAGCAGGATAGGATATCAGTAAGTCAGAAAAGGAAACATGTTTATGGCAGAAATTTGTAAGGCTTCTGTTTTCCTGCAGAGCAAACAACACTTAAAAAAGAGACTATAAAGGCAAGTTCATAAATGCCACACTCAAATCAGATTTTGATGCCAGGATTGGGAATACTGGATGGGGGCCTAATCAGCGAACCAGTAAAAAAAAATGCTCTGTTGAGTAGGCCCACCCAGGGGTGCCAGAAGGAAACGAGGGTGGCAGGGGCGATCCCTCGGTGAAGCACAGTCTAAAATGGGAAATGGAACACAACCAAATAACTTTGCCTGCATCATCATCATACTATTAATTCGCGGACCCCTTACGCTACTCCAACCAAACTACTGATTTCCCAGCCATGAACCCTTGCAAGCATCTTCCTGCAACTGCCTACAATGTCCTTAGCCACCTTTGGTGCTTCAATCTTATCAAAATCATAATACTCTCCTGAAAACAGCCCCCCCCCCAACTTCATGGCTGGCTAAGGCTGGCTTCACAGGTATAATGCTAGTCTACCAAATTCAAATAAAATCAAAACTAAAGTTCCAAATTGAGGTCTTGTTAGAGCTTATCAAAATCACAAGTCAATCATTTAGGTCAAAATTTTGCACTTTTAACACCCTTTGAACCAGCTTCAGTATGTCTTACAATTCCATGTACATAATGATATGAAGTTTTTAAATGGACAGCAACCATCCATGTTGTGGAATATAACATTATGTAATGTTTCAGTGGTCTCACTTTCTATCTCTCCTCCCCCCCCCTTATAGTTTTGGCAACATTTCTTTAGGAAGAGCTTGCACTTCGTGCCATGAAAAACAAAACGACAGAAACATTTTTCACCAACGACAATTACATCAGATTTGTGTAGTAAATGTGTTGAAGACCTGCTGAGAGAACGTAGTGTTTCTTTTTTTTTGTCTAAAAATATATGACAAACCAAAGACCAATGCTAAAAAAATGACTATTAAAACGAACACTCTAAAAAATGTCGGGACAAAATTGGTTTTTTAGATTCAAAATGGTTTTTTTTTTAAATCCATGTTGGTTTTTTGCATTGAAATTTGGTTTTTCAAAAAACCATTTTGAATCTAAAAAACCAATTTTGTCTGAATTTTTTTAGAGTGAAGATATAAACACCAAATTCAGAAAACCATAACATTCTTCCTAGGTAATGGTATGACAGGTATATGTTTTGAACGTGACTGTTGAAAACCCCGATGAGAGGAAGTGGAGGTCTTCTTTTGTCAAAACCAACTTCTGCACTTACTACGCGTCTCCTGCGTCTCCTGCGTCTCCTGCGTCTCCTGCGTCTCCTGCGTCTCCTGCGTCTCCTGCGTCTCCTGCGTCTCCTGCGTCTCCTGCGTCTCCTGCGTCTCCTGCGTACCAATTTGTGAAGAGAAATTCAGCAGAGGAGACTGGAGTATCAATTGTCACACCAGGCAACTACCAGCCTATTGCTTTGTCTCAGAACAAAGAGCAAGATGTGTAGAATGGTAAGGAAGAACCAAAATATAGTCTGCAAGACATCTGAAAGTGATGGAGAAAATAATCACACTCTAAAAACTGTTTGCTTTTTACAGGCAAGACAAATTTTTGCTGCTGTCCATGCAATAGTTCAAGTAAAGTGACAGATAGTATGCAAGGCATGTTAAAGGATATTCCTAATCAATAATAGTAATCATCAGCAGGCCAACTTCTTGCATAATTTGCAATACTTTGATAATTTTTTTGTTTTATAAATCGGAACATTTATTGTCAATCTAGGATTTAAGAATGTGATCACATTTTGATATTTATTGCCCTACAGTATATTCAATTGACAGTGAGTAATCTTAAGTAAATTTTGCACCATAAAAACATTGATAAATAACACCTCAGTTATATTTTTCAAGCTGAAGATTTACTAACCATGTACACTGTAATTAAAACAGTTAACTCATAATAGAGTTGTTGCCCTGTTGGTTCTGCTGGAATTTCTGACAGTGGGCCTTTTGACAATGTAACATCAGGAGAAGTGCATGACAACTGACAAATGATTTATTTTCAAATATTCTTCCTATGAAATGTTTGGACTCCCATCATACAACGACATGATTCCTGCTTGCAACATTTGTCATGTGCAGCAACACTTAAAGAGAAGCTGCCTCAAAGGCATTGCAATTTACAACATCAATGAATCTCATTTCGACAATGTAGAAACAATTTGCTCCACTAGATAAACTCTATCATAGAGTATAAAACACCGCATATCACTCTAGGGCGTATCCCATATGGAAGTAAAGTAAACATAAAAGCGATTTCTGTCAGACTTTTTCACAGAGGATGCTCTACTTTATAGCTTGAGTAAAATCCCTCAAGGAAGCTAGTCTGTACATAAATGTATTAGCTTAGCAAAACTGCCTCGTAGTGTCTCATCGTGTCATGTCATTCATCAAAGGATAAAACTGCCCCTGAAAACACAAAGAAGTACATTTCTAGCAATACTTGCCTTAGAACTGTCGAGTAACTGGGCTCAACACTCATAGAGTTACTGATGTAATAAAAGTAGTCTATGATTACTGGTCATGTTATCTCAACCCTGCCTTTTATGGATTTTTTGTAACAGTTCGCGAGAGCTGAAATTTTATAGAATTAAAATTTCTAGTTTGCATATATGAACAAAACCATGTTGCCACTATATATCTTCTGCGGCTGGATGAAAGTGCACAGCTGAGTTTTATAAGCTGCTTTGGCAAGAGTAAAACAATTCCACCAACGCGTCAATAACACTTTAAAGGAGTCAGCTCCCTGACTTGAAGCATCAATAAATCATCAGCAAGTGAAACAAGAATAGATTAATAAATCTTCTTTATATACGAGGGGTGTCCCAAAAGTTCTGACCAATTTTTTTGGCAGACCTTTCTGTTTGAAGTAGCTGTATAAAATTTTCACAGAAAGAATTTCAGGTATTTCACTATCCATTTTAAAAATATGGTACCTGTTCGAACATTTTAAAAACTTTTCTGTTGCCATGGAAACAGAAGGTCTGTGCACCCAGCGCAGCTCAATTTTTGTGTCTAGGCTCGTAAATAACCAAGGAATTCAATTTAAATATGCCTTGGATGATCATGAAAAATATTATTTGGAAACCTAACAGTATCTCAAAGTTTTTCATTTACATTTAAAGTCACTGTGAATCAGTTTAACCCATCGGCTGAGGCGATCACCTGGGTCCTCCTAACTGGGTTGTTCCTAAATTGTGGAATTTCAGTATATGTGGCGACTGCTTCATTTCTCGTAATGACTAATATTTCTTTAATTTTTGAACAGGTATATATATTTAAGTATCACACAAAGTTACAGAAGGCAAAATCTGGTAATTAAAGCAGATGAGATTGGGGTTTGAACCTAAGGTTCTTGAGCACTGCCTTCTTCTTCTTCTTCTTCGAAATCATATCCCGCCTCTGGAAGGCGAACCTCACATACAGTGCCGCCTGTAAGTAAGTGAAACGCATGATATTGTTCCATTGCATCAATGTTAAACATCCTTAACCAAAATGCTTCTGGAAGGACGAATTCTCATCCAATGAGAGGAAAACATTTTGGGTCATAAAGGCCGATGTGTGAGGCAAGTGGGATAAAAATAGCAGCCCATTTTCTTTGCTGTAGTTGGAGTTAGGTATGGGTCAAAGTCTTTGATAAGTAAGTGAAACGCAGGCCCAATGTTAAAACATAGGGAAGGGTGGTTCACTTATTTATCAAAGACTTTGACCCATACCTAACTCCGACTACAGGGAAGAAAATGGGCTGCTATTTTTATCCCACTTGCCTCACACATTGGCCTTTATGACCCACTTTGTTTCCCTTTCATCCGATGAGAATTCATGCCTCCACAAGCAGTTTGGCTGAGGATGTTTAGCATTGATGCAATGGCACAATGTCATGCGTTTCACTTACTTACAGGTGGCACTGTAAGTAAAAGCAAGTCTCTATTCTTTGATGGATTGTGGCATAAAAAGTTTGCTAAATTGTTGGCACGTTTAATTGAGTGTTCAGTTTTGAGACTGATAAAATCTTCATGCATAAAAACATTCTCTCAACAGCAGATTGTTTCAGCCAAACCGTCTCAAGCGCTGTAAGGCAACAGCTGGAAAAAGCCTTTGGTAATTGCCTCAGCTGATGAGGTTGAAATATAAATAAATGTTTATAATCTAATGGAAGATATCTTGAAAGACTGCAAGCTCATCAGGAAATACATTTTCTTCCAATCATTTGCTTTTTTACTATAAATTCTCTGACTTTTAACACAGCTAATTTGCTGAATTTCGTCTGAGAAATTGAGCTGCGCTAGTTGCACTGACCTCTCGTAACCATGGCAACAGAACAGTAACTTAAACACTTCTTACAGTCTTGATTTTTTCAAAATAGATGGTCAAATACCTGAAATTTATTCTGTGAAAATTTCATTTAGTTATTTCAAATAGAAAGGTCTGCCAAAAAAATTGGTCAGAACTTTTGAGACACCCCTCGTACCTCTTTCTTGGAGCATAAAACAAAACCACTACCCTAAGGGAAGTGCCCAGTACTCACCCAACTCAATGGAGCTCAATGAGTAGTTGAAGGTATGACCTCGCGACAAGATACACCACTCATCCTATGAATTGGATAAGAAGAACAATATACGAAAATGCTTTTGGGACAGTGCAAGAATTAAGTTGGGAAAGTGGGAGGAGGCCGGAGGGCAATTGAGTTAAGGAAATATTGAGATAAGCATGTGGGAGGAAGCAGGAGATAGAAGCGTGACATGAAGATGGGGATAGTGGAAGGAAAGTAGAAGAAAGGTGGAGGGGGTGAAGGGAATGCGGAGACAAAAGCGGTTAATTTATTCCTGAGGAATAAGAAAAGATAGCAGGGGATGATCTTTCGCTCACTCACAAGCAGTTTTTAGAGTGTGATTATTTTCTCCATCACTTTCAGATGTCTTGCAGACCATTTTTTGACAAGTCTTCCTTACCATTCTGACATTTTGCTCTTTGCACTGAGAGAAAACAACAGGCTGGTAATTGTCTGGTGTGACATTTGATACTCCAGTCTCCTCTACTGCGTTTCTCTTCTCAAATTGGGAGGCAGGACAAGTAGTAAGTGCAGAAGTTTGTTCTGACAAAGACAAGACCTCCAATTACACTCATCAGGAGTCCTCAACACACATTTAATAAAACTGTCATACCATTGGCTAGTAAGAATAGTATGGTTTTCTGATTTTTTGTGGCTTTCTTTCTCATATTCTTTTTTTACAGCATAGGTCATTGGTTCAATATTTTGGTTTAAAAAGAACACAAACTCTATTAAGTGGTCTTCTGCATATTAGTCACATAAATCTCATGTAATTCTCAATGAAGAGCATTCGGTTGTTGTTGTTTTTGTTTTGCTTGCCTTTTTTTCAAATTGGCCTCCTTAATTAAGCACAACAGTTATCAAAGCAACTGCCCTTTATATCTCGACATTGTTTCAATGAAATAATTAAGTTCTAACTAATAACTTTAGAAGACCCGACAACATTATGCATTGTCTTTTTAAGCAACTTCCCTGTGATGTGCTACCTCTCCCTTGTAAGTTATATCCATTACATATGGATTTTGTTTGGGAAGATGATGCAGCATTGGTTTTTTCCATCCTCAGCAATTAAGCAACAGCGAAGCAGGTTGAGGACATGTCCTTACAAAATCTCCCGAAGAAGTAAACACCAATCTCCTAGCAGCCCGGAAGCCGTGCTTTCAAACAGAGCTCTATCTGTGCACATTGTCGTTTCCTCTATGGACGCATATAATACAGGAGACACAAACAAAGTCATTTTCTACAATCACAATTTTTCCAAGACAAATAGTCTCTGAGGCATTTTGATGGATGAATTATGCGCACCAGTTTAAAAAATCATGCACAAGATTTTTTAAAAATGCAAAAATAATGTCAATGTGATTTAAATGATAGTTAGTATATAGGCCTACCAGGACGGTTGTTTTTTTTTTTAAAAAAGGTGACTATAGAAATGCGTCAAAAGCCTGCATCAGCTGCGGTCATGAAGCATGTGATGTAGGTGTGGGTGGCAAAAGCATTCACATTAAACGTTATTTGCATTTTAATAAACTGATTTCATATCTGCCTGTTCTGCTATTTCAAAATGTGAAGCTGGAATCAATGTAATGTAAGGAATTGTAAATTGAATATGAAAAATATCATAGGTATGATTGATAATCTTGCAATGTTCCTTATTATCGAATATGACGCCATGTAAATATTATAACCACTAATTTAATTTTCCTTCATTTATAAGACAAAGAATTTATCTGAAAATTGTTGCATCTATGATTCTCCCCTTGGTTGAGACTTGTGACATGTTAGTTACTAGATTTTGTTGATGAATACATGTATTGAGAGCAATTTGCTTAAAATATATGGTCAATGATGAATGTGATGGGCCTGCCAACTGAATATTTCATGCAAAGGAGATCCAGCTATATAGATTGCTATAAAAATGGGTGACAGAGAGAAATTCATGATTGCGCTGATTCACTGCAAACACAACTCACTTTAGATCTGTGTATCTGTAGGTCCATAATGTAATCAAAACTGCAATTACAGTTTTGATCAAACAAACTGTATAGAGAGCATTGCTTAAAATCCTGCAGCTTCCCGATAGCCTACCAATTAAATTTGGCATCATTTGGGGGAAATTGGAAAGCAACAGATGCAATCCAATTAGATAGAATCTGAAGAATACATGGATGTCCATATTTGTCAATGATAAATGTGAATGATGCATATGCACTCTTATGGATCATGTTTGCCTTTAGTTTAAAGACACCACAATATGTATACTTCATCCAAAGAAAACAAGGATCAATGCAAAAAAGTTTCAGGTCAAAGGCACGTACATATTTTTGCAAGAACAGCCTCTAATCTATTATGTTTATTCAGCTGCCTTTGACAAGTCCAGGGAGTCCATACTTAGTCTGAGCTGCTTTATGCTTGTCCTACAAGAGAGTTGGGAGAAATTTCTTCTCATGCCTGATTTAGCCAGAGCTTTGAAGTCGGATTTGGAGTAGGGAATCGGAGTTGAGGAGTCTGAGGTTTTCGGGTGAAGTTGGAGTTGAAATTTGATTTTCAGGTCAAGTGGTTTTTGGAGTCGAAAATTAAATTGGTGACTCCTGACTGCTAAAAATGACTAATATAATATATCCAAAACCCTGGTGCGAGCGATTGGCAACCAAGCACACTACCGCTTGACCAACCGCCCCCCCCCCCCCTCCTCCATTGTCTGAACAAGAGATAAAAATGTGTAATAAACTTTTAAGAGAATGTCAAGTCGACATTTGGATCTTGTAGCGCTCTCACTTCATCACTCAAACTACTTGTTTTAAGTGAACTTCAATCTAGATGTGCTGGTGCATTGCATGCAACCTGACTCTTCCAAATAACTTCAAATTACACGAGATTTCCCTTTGTAAGAGCATTGGAAAGTTTTACACAGAGCTCTTAGCTTTCTACCAGTTCTTTGATGCCCTTTAAATACTAAAGAAGATTCTCATCACCAAAATTGCATTCTATGGTTCTTACAGAATCAAAGCCAAAGAGAAAGTTAAACAAACTATTCTGTAATTTTTGTAGTTATTTTCAATTAAATTTCGAAGGTTACAGCTGCATCAAATAGAGAAAGGTTGAAGCTGATATGGGTTTGTTTCTTAACATTAAAGGTTGTACAGTACATTGTAGAAATAATGAAACCTACATATAATTCACTGCTAGTCACAGACCAAAGCTTGAAGTTTGGTCTTAATTACTGTCACTTGTAGATACAAAGTATACCATGCTCTGACTGTGCTTGCTTACTTCACTGGACAGAATATAGGTCACTTTCGAAATGACCAATCAGAGAGGTTCCTACAAGTTAACCTTTCCAAGAACTTTCCTGATTGGCTGATTCCAAAAGTGACCTTATTTTCTGGCCAAGTGGAAATGCATGTTGGCTGTGCCATTTATTACAGATCTCGTATAAGTGTGCCATGTTCCATGTGAATATATGCACAGATGATGTCAGTATTGCAATACTGACATCCCTATTGGCACTCCAAGCTTGAGTGTTGATTCCAACTGCTACCAACAAGTCAGGCTTATGGGCTGTCTAAGTGTGAATAACAATTGATTAATCTGCATTCATTGGTATGGTTGTTTGATTCAGTTGGAGCAGGTGAAACTGATATGTTTGAGCCACTTGCTTGATCCATCATGGACATTCATGGTGTCCTGTTGTGAAATTTCTCCTTGAGGGCAGCACCTTGTGGCTTTTCAGCCTTTTAGATAAGATCTGTGCCAAAGAAACTGTTCAGAATTGATGACTGGAAAGGGAAAGATGGGGAGATTTTTTTGGAAGTGAACGTGGCGGCGTTGCATGGGCATACTAGAGGACGAGAAATGGGGGGGGGGGTAGTTGCTCCCCAAAAATTTGGGAAAAGGCCAGAAAAGGAGGCTAAGAATTCGATCATTAAATAAACATTATTGGAAATCAGTGATAAGGATGCTCCCAAGCAAAACTCCGCCCCCCCATCAGGTCATAAATTCTGAATGGTTCCTGAGTATATTATTTTTGCCAAGACAGAGCAGCACATGATAACCTCTCAGACCAACAAATGAATGTGAGCGTGAATGAATTTGTTTTGTTGTAAAAGTGCTAAAACTGATAGCAGTTATACACAAAATCCTTGCATTATATATAGCTGGATATTGTAACTTTTGGATTTATTCAAAACATCAAACTGAATAATCAATGTTCAGCAACAATCTAACAGCTCATTGTGGATTTGTAATGGTGTGATCAGTATGGGTTCCAAGTGACACAGCTGAAACTGCGAATATACCAACTGTGAAATCATTATGCTGATACTGACATCACAAGAGCACTGTGGCAGTTGAAAAGAACATGGCACACTAATACGAAATCTGTAATAACGTCTCAGGTTTGATTCCTGCTCAGGTACTAGTCATTGGAAGTTTTTGTTTGGATGAGGCAATAAATGACTTGACTTTGTGATATTGTCATTGTCACGGCTGCTCGGCTAGCCATGTAAAATATCTGTTATATGGATAAATTTAAGTGTATCGTGTTGAGTGCCTCTAACCTTCTCTCATCTTTTCCTACCAACCTGCAAATTAAGAAAAATCCAAGCCAACAAAAGGAGCAGGCATGATCCTGATGACCAGAGATTTACCAACTTTTCTACCTGACTTTATACTGTTGAAAAGATGTAATAAAAATGTCGTCGCTGACACTAATTGGGTTGGTGTCACAAACTATTGCACACTCCCTCAACACTAGCAGCAAAGTTGCTCCTCATGACGCAGCTCATTTTGGCAGTTTGACAACATAATAACCTCGAAGTGGGAAGTAGGACAAGCTCTTCTGATGGAAATAGCTGCAACAATCTCATTAACTCTCAGCAAAAAGTAGAGCTTACAGTACTCGCAGACATCGAGTTATTTCCTGGGCATTGTCAGATTTGAATATTAATAATGTGTACATACTGCCATTGTATAACAAGATTGTTCACATAAAGTGGTAGATAAGCCTAAGAAGCTGGTTGACATTGTTTTGTAAAATCTGTTGTTCTGTCTATATGCACCTGCCACTATAATAGAATAATTACAATACAACAATATACAATGCAATACATTCATACTATGTCATTCATCTGCATAGATCTGCATTATCTTTCTGGAATTTGATTAATGGCCAAACACTGTGATTATAAATCCCAAAACTGGTTAATTAATACCTGTTTTCTTGGTGATGTATTTAATACAAAATAAATTTTGGAGAGCTGACTGATCAGAAACAAAACAGGTTTTCTTTAATTATTTTTGAAGGATTGGCTTATCAAACAGACTTTTGAAACTTTCATAAGGCAGCTATAGTTACACTGATTTTCTTCTGTCTGGGAAATGTTTGTTCACCATCATTTTCTCTGTGGCAATTTCATAAAGCATTCACTTCAGTCACATCTGTCACACTAACATACAACTTACGCGGATCACAGGACTGGTGCAAAGCCAAACAAAATTGTTACACATGGACATTTTGAAAGTGACAAATTTTATTGAGCCACACAGGACGATTTTAGATATGCAAATATCATGACCAGACAGGCTTTTTATGATCCTGCCAATCACATATCACATGTAACTTACACAACCAGGTCAGTTCTGAATGGCATGCTGTAACTTTCCATCCTTTATTGGATATCTTTCACCCTTCTTTATCCAAACGCCCTCGCTGTTCACCGCTGAGTGTCTACATTTCGTTCTAGCACACCTGGCCATATTTCATGCATGCAACAACCAAATGTAAAATAAAAGCTAAAAATGTTTACACAGAGCCATCTGGATTGCCTCTTTTGAAAGAAGTTACCAAAATTCTTTATGCATCGACACTAATTCAAGAGCAACACACCGAGATACAGCCCGATTATGCATACAACTTATTGTGACGACAGAACCTACTGTTGACACAGTAAACAGTGACATCATTACACAGCAACCATTAAAATAACTTATTATACATACAATGTATGATGATTCTCAGTCTTAGCTCACCAGATCATGTACATACTACTACATGCTGCCACATTCTTCATTTAACAATCTCGGTCAGTTTTGGTAATATGCAACACCATGCATTTTTGCTTACATATTCCTTTCTTTTTGTCATGTATTATGATGGAAGTACAACTTTTATCCCACACCAAAAGCATGAATGGTAGCTGATGGACATAAATTGCCAAAAAGACATCAAATTGGATACAAAATGGATATCAGAATCCATTCCATTTTCACCTTTTCTTCTTTCAGCTCCTGAGACCTGCATGAAACATGGACACAAATGAATGTGTGCAACCACGAGGCCACTTTAATGATGACAGAACCTTCCCCAAAAGCCGCAACACTAAAATGGTCATTCTTCTTTATCCCACGGTCCTGTTTTCATAACTTTTTGGTGGACAATTTATCTTTATCCCACGGTCCTGTTGACTTGATATTTTCATAATTTTTTATCATCAATTTTTTGGTGGATGTAAACCCCCAATCATCCATCCATCCATCATCAACTTTTTGGCACAACTATTATCTAACACGAATGAAAAATAAAGAAGTTTTCGTAAAAGTGCTATTTTTCAAAGGCATAAGTCAGTCCAGATGATCAATATGACGTACACAGTTTTTGATGACATCTCAGACAGGTTTGATGTCTACAAGGTAGCCACTATTGGTGATGCATACTTCGTTGCAAGTGCATGGAGTTCCATCTAAACATTGTCACATACCTCATATTGATATCGATTCAGAGTCCCTTAAAGTATGGATTGGAATCCACAAGTGCTGGGCCATGTGTTGCTATTGTGGCTTAATGCAAAAATAAAGATGAATGGATTTGCGATATTTCACTTTTTTCTTCGCGCATACTAATTGAATTCAAGTTTGCAAGTTATCGTGGTATTTCTTTAGATTCCAGACTCTCCCTATCTAGATAATAAATTGTTTTGGTTTTTGTGCCTCATTCTTCAAGTTAAAAAATGTTAAATTACATACAAATATTCACTACATATCTGTCATGCCATGTACACAGGGGTGCTGGAGGGACTCAAGACTCAAGACACATCTATTCGCCTATTAAAATACATAAGTTTTTGAATATTGATGTGAGTTTTTGCAGCATTACGCAACTTTTCTCAACATCGCCAAGCCCTAGCATAGACAGACAGACATATGCAAATGAAAACATTAGACTAGTCCTTCAGAGGCCTAAGCAACATTAATCTGCAACAGAGATTGTGTTCTTAGTCAGAAGATATTTTGTTACAGATTTTTTCATTAATGTTGTATGTCCCAAGCATGGAATTTGATTCATTTTGCAGATTACCTTTGAACTGAATAATCATTGCTACCAAGCCAAATGTATCCACTGTCAAAAGAAGAGAAGCGCTTCTTAATCTATTGCAGACCAGACACAATTTATACCAAGTAGGCCTGATGGTTTTTATCTTGAACATGAAATTTCATTGTCTCCCATGTGTGTAATTTTGTCCCACAGTGATTTTCCTGTCTCCGAAACATTCTGGTTGTACAAAATGACTTTGCTTGTGTCTTCTTTGTGCCTCTAAAAACAAAAATGGCTTCATATCAAGTCACAGCTTCCAGAATCTGGGGACATTGTCATCTGCTTCCTGGTTACTTCTTCAAGAGTTCTGCCAACAATATTCAGTACACTGTAATAACCATCTAAAGTTGGAAATGTAGGATATTAAGATCTTCAGGCCATGAATTGAAAAGCAGAATACGCCATTATCTTCCAGACAAACTGCAAAATGCCTAAGAGCATTTTGCCATTTTCTTGATTTGAAACATTTGTCTTGAAACTGTTTCAGTTCAGGAAACAAAATATGACAATTTCCACACACACAATAGAAAAAAAAATGTTTCAGAAAAGTGGTTTGTTTTGCTGTCTAAGTGTCTGCGTTGCCATTGTTGATTTGAAACATTTGTCTCGAAACTGTTTCAGTTCAGGAAATTTCCAAAAAAAAAATCGGTTTCAGAGAATTGGTTTGTTTTGCTGTATGTGTTTTTATGTCCTACTTCCAGGCTGAAAAGGTAGGACTTTGGCAGATGTGCTCAGAATGAATACTGTTCAAATATAACAATGCATCCAATATTGCCAAAAGGGAAACTTCCTCCGTTAAATGGCATCAGTTTGAAAGGAGAGACATTTACGGCAGATATTTGGCGGGCTGTTGACCATCAAAAGAAATTTTGAGAAAGCATGTCTGTAAATGTCAAATCAAAATCCAAAATGAAAAATATCTGATGTGTATTATTGATCTTCTGGACAACATGTGATATCGGTCCCAGGAAGACACATGGCCTTCATATGGTAATCCCATATTTCTTGATATCCCATTGCATAGAGGCCTGAAATATCAAAAAGGTCTGAAATATCAAAAAGAAAAGGACAAAGAAAACAAAAAGAAAAAAATGCCTGAATATTCCTCTATGACAGTTTTATGGCAGATGCATGCTATAGGTGTCAACATATTGAAGAGCAGCTGAGAGTAAGCAGATAAGTGGAGGTCTTGTTTTTGTCAGTGCAAACTTCTGCACTCACTATGTGTCCTGCCTACCAATTTGTGAAGAGAAATTCAGCAAAGGAGGCTGGGGTATCAGATGTCAGACAATTACCAGCCTGTTGTTTTGTCTCAGTGCAAGGGGCAAAAGGCTTGAATTCTGAGGAAAAGCTCGTTGATATATATATGGTTAGCAAGACATCTAATTACCGCCCATGCTATGCATAGGGCGGTAATGCAACTGTCCTGGACCGATGTGAGTCACGAGCCTCCAGGCCCAACCAGTCCATTCCACGGGTTTATTTTATATGTTTTTCTCAGTTATAATATCATAGATTAAGCCAATTGTGTCTTTTTTTAGTTAAATGCAATAATATTAGAGTTATAAACATCCGCTCTAATGGCTAGCACTGGGTAGGTCAGACTGATTTGCGCCGCCATTTTCTTGTGTATTCGTGCCGTCATACACTTGTTATTAAATTATATAATTGTGTTAATATCTATAGACTAGAATTACCCAGTGATAAATGAATAAAGGGGGAGGACTGCAATTGTAAATATTTTGTTTTGTTTTTTGGGGGAGGGGTGCGGTAATGTGGCCGCGACACACAATGATGTGGGCAGGAATGCTGCAACATTACTACAGTTTGGCAGTGAAGCCCGGGATGAACATTGGAATTTTTATTGTATGCCCTTGCAGATCTTTGGGAAATCTATCTATCAGTCTATATATCTATCTATCTATCTATCTATCTATCTATCTATCTATCTATCTATCTATCTATCTATCTATCTATCTATCGATATCTATATCTATCTATATATCTATCTATATATCTATCTATATATCTATCTATATATCTATCTATATATCTATCTATATATCTATCTATATATCTATCTATATCTATCTATATCTATCTATATATCTATCTATATATCTATCTATATATCTATCTATCCAGTGGCGGATCCAGACACGATACTCTGGGTGGGGCCCGGGCGTGTTTCGGTATTTGCGGGCCCGCGTTATCGCAATTTTGCGTGAAAATATCACTATTAATCTTGGTGGTCAAGGGGGGGGGGGCTGGGCCCCCTAGGCCCCCCCCTGTATCCGCCACTGCTAACTATCTGTTTATGTATCTATCTGTGTATCTACCTATACATGGCTATCTATCTATTTGTTTATCTGTCTATCTATCTATCTATTTATCTATCTATCTATCTATGTATATATTTATCCATCTATCTATCTATCTATCTATCTATCTATCTATCTATGTATCAACAGATTCATTATTCATGTAAAGTCAAAAGACAGGGAAGATCAAATGGATGATGAAATAGGTAATTCTGTGGTTGGGCTGTGGGTAGGTGTGAAGGTAAATATTACGTTTGACAAAGTGACACATTAAGTGCCATTCAGTCAATACATTGTGTAAAAGCTCCGTTGCAGGGAAAGCTGATTGATGTAGGCCTACATAAATTTGTATTTACGTTAAGACAGAGACATAGGTGTCATTTGATTTATAAATGTAAAACATCAAAAAGATTCATGAATTGATTTTGAAGCCTGTCTTAAAAGCCTAGTTTCTAGACATTTGAAAAAAGAAATTAGTATGGTTATATTATCAAAGTGCTATTGCCATCAATGTCTTGAAGTGTCACAAATCAAAACTGTTGTGTTCACAATTCAATCCAATTGAAAAAAAAACAGCAATTGAAGACACTGAAGACAGACATATAAGGCTAATGTCATGGGAGAAAAGGAATGGCCATTAATTGGGTAAGACATATCAATAGACAGAGAATGACAATCGTTTTTTTGTAGTTTGGTTGCAGAGAATTGAATACACAAAACGGCGGGAAATGCTGGATCAAGGCTGGATCACAACAAACTCTTCAGACCGGAAGTATAATCACGAAGGAATGGCCTGCTTGTGGGGCATTGCTTGTGCTGTCAGTACTACATACTGACATACATATTTGAATCGAAGGGAAAGGGGAGCCAGGAATTGATTAGCATGTAAATTCATCAGAAGGGAATGTTTAAAAAAAGAGGAAATGATGATCAAATGCTGGATCAAGGCTGGATCACAACAAACTCTTCAGACCGGAAGTATAATCACGAAGGAATGGCCTGCTTGTGGGGCATTGCTTGTGCTGTCAGTACTACATACATATTTGAATCGAAGGGAAAGGGGAACCATGAATTGATTAGCATGTAAATTCATCAGAAGGGCATGTTTAAAAAAAGAGGAAATGTGCACATTAGATGGTGTGAGGAGTGGCAGGGCTTGTGAAAGTCGTGGACAAAAGTGGACTGTGACACCAGGCAGAGGCTGATCCAGATACTGGGGAGGGGGCAAAAAACAGCTGTGTTTGAAATGAGAAATTTTGGTGGTATGGGTGAGTAGGTTATGTGGATATGGCATGTAGAACATGTTTTGATGCATTTTGGGGTTGGTGAATGCGAAAGAGGTGAAAGTGGGATGATTTTGATGGCATCTGAGGTGGGACCCCAAGTGACAAATGTGCCACTGGCCTTACACTTTTATTTAGATAGATAATCTGGTTAATATCTACCTATATATCTATGTATCTATCTGCCTATCAGTCTTTCATTCCATATTCCTTTCATTCTATTGTTTTATTCTATTTATTAAAATCTTTATAGCAGGCAACAATGTACCAATATAAAGTGGTCCATATCCTCTTCTATAAAAAGAATAATAAAAGACTACATAACTAGGCTTCTTGTTGAGAGCCAGGCATTGTTAGCACCTGCAACCAATATTTTCAAATTTCTTTCTTTTTGTCTATCCATAATCTATAGGCCTAGATATCTTCCTGTGAATCTATCCATCTCCCTTTCAATCTCTTTATCTGTATATCTGTCAAGGAATTAAATCCGAATTATTCACACAAAAAACAAACACTGTAATTCAGAATCATTGGGCCCAATTGAGGTGAAAGGAATTTGATGGCAATTAATTACTGAAGAAGTTTTGAACAAAGATTCAGTACATTGCTTGATTACCTCAGTTCTTTCATTGATTGTACTTATTACATTCCAATCAAATACATGTCATAATTGCTGTTAGGGGGGGGGGCTTCATATACACCTACGCCTATTTAAAATCATGTGTATTACAATGACAAAGCATACACTTGTGCATGGGTGGTCCTGTACCTCTAAAAGTGCTTGTTACTAATAGAGAAAATGTGTATGTCACAGACAGTGTATGTCAGGTGCTTACAGCGTTTATCTGAAATGTTCCTTATGAGCTCTTTTGAGGTCATATGCCCATCCATGCCATGTTATTCTCACTGACTCAGCAGCATTTTGAGAGGTTACAGGCATCTGAATGTAAGCATGTGTCATTAGTTGATTGAAAATTTTTTAATAATATGATTCAGATCAAATGCACATATGTACATAGACGCCAGTAGTAGAAAATTAAGTAACTTGATATCCTTCTTCTGGAAAATATTGTGAACAAAATTACGAATTTTTGTAGCAAGACATTGTTCTGTGGTATTTCTAGGCTGGCGTGCAACTGAAAACCACTTTATAAAGTCCTGAGACAAGTCTCCGGTTGGCCATTTTGTTAATTTTTTGTTTGGAATTGAGGGTCTCTAGAGGATACTCCACCTTCTTCTGCTGTTCTCTGATATACAGAATCAAGTTTCTGCAGAAGCCCCCAATTTCTGCCTAAATATGAAATCTCAATTGAAGATTAATGATAATGCCATCTAATTCTAAGGCTGGCGTTCAATTCCAATGCATGGCATTTCTGCACTTCTTTCTTGGATTAATGTTCTGAAATGAAATTATGTACAGGTTGAGGAAGCAAATTTTTCAAAATTTGGAATATGTCAAACTTGAGTCGAAATGAAAGGTTTTGCTAAGTCATAACAAATTCATATTTTCAGGCCTTAGAAACAAGACAAAAAGGATCTATTTTGTGAAGTTTGACTTGTATTATCTACAATCAAAATTTCAATATGGCCGTCTAAACTTGGCGATGCTTTGAAAAAAAAAGCGCCTTCATATTTTGAGGCTGTGAGCCATGAAAACAGTAAGGAGGACAACAACATCGTGGTGACAGGTCTTGTTGACCAACTATTCTAAGATGCCCCACAAGGAAAAGTAAGGGGAATTAAGGTCCGAGCTGGAGAAGGGCCAGAAGTTGGCCGCCCAGAAGTTTCCGAAATTTCTGTAAGTGGAAATCCAGAATTTCTTGGCCATAAGGCACGGGGAACCATCCTGAGTTTGCCTACAGTTCCCATTGGGGTTATTCGGATCCAGCTATGGCAAAACATGACATCACTGGACCTAGTAGTATGCATCAGGTCCGTCCCCCTTTACTCGCATAAAAAAGAAATAAAGCATAATTTTTCTATCAGAAGTCATGACTCCAGAAACCATTGCCTGAGCTGCATACTGTGCCCTGAATGTCCCATCGACATCTTCTATTGATTTCATATAGAATTTGCCATTTCTTTTGTTGACAATAGAATCCACAACCAAACGTTTATAGTTTGAAAAAAAAATTGAATATCGAGCCATGCTTCCTTATGTAGCCCATCATTTTTTCACCATTTCTATCTTCTGGCCTTCATGGAATAGGCCGAATTGTGTCTTTGGGGTCCTGACATATGATTTCAGGCCAAAATCATTTTGCATAGCCGCTCTGGCAGCCTTGAGGTCCACCTGAAACTCTTCAACCACCTCTCTTTTGGAGGTTGCAGGTACCTTGTCAGTTTTGTCGTCAGTGACTCCAGGAATGCTCAATTTCTCTCTTAATTCTCTCCACAAACTCTCAGACATCCCTCTTATTCATTTCCCATCATTGATTGCCTTCATGATGTTGTATTCTGGTTGTGAGGTCACTCTGACTATGTCAGGGATTGTTTTTTAGTCCTTTTGGCACTGAAGCAAATCTGACCACCTCTTCCTTTTTGTCTCCTGTGGAGTCATTTTTAATCACAGCTCATTCTAACCTTCCACGGGTATGGCTGATACCTTAATGATTATGCTGTATTGTTTTCACAATTTTCCTGTAGATGTGAGATGCTTTTTTAGCACAAGGAAGTTCATGGAAAATTTTGGTTCCCCACCCTGTATATCATTTTGATGAACCCTTAATATTACTATATAATGATAAAAATGCAGTAGAACTGTTGCAAGTGTTGCAGATAACTACTAACAAACGGGAATCTATCTAAGACTGGAACCTGAAATTCTTCTAGTGAGACTTTAAATCCTGAGAGAGAATTGCAATTTTCCAGTCAGTGGTTCTTGCTTGGTTACCACACTGTCCACACATCTGACTGCCGAGCTGTGATAAACACAGACACGAAAGCAACTCCAAGTGCCACCGAGGCATTGCTCATGTGGAAAATTAAAACGAGAATGATTGTCTGATGACTATTTAGAAGTACTAGAGTGGCCCCTGTTATAAGATCCTTGTTTTAAGATAACTGCCTGAGGCGACCATGAGCCCTCCTCAGATCAAATCACTGCTTGAGGCGACCACATGGCAACTGCGTACTGCGTTGTATATTGTATTTTTAGCGCAGCTGTTTTTACCCCAATTCAATTTCATGCAATCTCGTTAACACACACGGAGGTCACTCTCTTTCACTGATCTCATTAAAATTTACTCACCATCTTCTGTAGGTTTTTAACTTTCGACCAGTTACCTTCTGTGATGGAAAAAAATTATAGAGAAACTAAAATGGACTGTCTTCCATGGGTCAAAGGTCAACCACGCCTACTTCTTCTTCTTCTCCTTAGTATATACGTGACTGGTGTGCCTGTGTTCGAACCGTGCACTGTCTTGGCTGCTTAAAGTGCTTGCGCATTATCTTTTATTATGAGGAGAGATCCACCTGAGACCTCATCTACAGGTGATTGCTGCATGACCTTAGACGGGTCAGTCTCCTGGCTCCTGAGCTAGAATATGATGTGATACAATATGATCCAATGTCCATTCACGGTGATAAAATGAATGATTCCCCCAAAGTGAAGTGGTTGCTGATACTACAAAAATGATCAATTTAATAATCGATTTTCTGAAGAAAAGGAAATCAATTAATCAATTGTAAAAATAGCTCAAATTCATGCTCTTTCGAAAACTGCATACATCATCTGCATTGCATTTATCTCTTCCTTAAGTTATGATTGACAATTTTCAATGTATGTATCGAGAACCTTATACTCTGCTTTCTTCCCATCTCAATAAAATGAGGTAAACCAGATTCTATGAGACAAACAACTTTAGAAAATGCCAGAGTGCACTTCATAGATCACAAGAAGAATAGACTGCAAGTATGCAAAGACAATGTATATATGATACATTCAATTATGCACAAAGTAGGCGGAGACACATACATAGATACTGTTGGAAGTGAATGTCACGCAACACAAAGTTCAATATATGGTTCTTGATGTCATGATATTTCATGCAAATAAGCTGTGCCCCCAAGGAGTATCCTCTGTAAAGAAAATGAAGGAGATATAAAAAATGTTTGGATGCCAGTTGCAACAGCTAAGAGATCCTCTCCTTGTTTTAAATTTTCAGCATAATCTCCCAAGCTACCGTACAAATATAAATTTATGTACAGGTTTATTTGGCATCTTAGTCAAGTTTTGCAACCTTCAAGGCTTCGGACGCCCAAGAAAACAGCGAAGCATCTCTGAAAAAACTGTGAAAAGTTGTAATCCCACATGACTCATTCAAAATGCTGAGGAAATACAGTACATGAACAGGGACAAAAGGATGGAAAAAAGCCAAATTCTTATTTGCCGACTCGTGAGAGGCACATTGCTCCTAAATACATTACAAAGGCTCTAGTGTTACGTTGTGTCTTTTTCACAGTCAGCATATATCCATGTATTCACTCAGTACACTGTATAGAGCTTGTTGCTATTTCCGTCACAAATTTTACAATTATCCTTCAAATCACCCATGTCATTTAGGTTAGTCATGTAATCAGTAACTCAGATGAGGAACATTAGCATTGAAAATTAACTGAGAAGTATATTTATATATCATTCAACAAAATAGAATACTTGAGACAATTTAGAAACCAGTCCAATACTTTTCATAATTTATAAACCAATCCAATACTTTTCATAATTTAGAAACCAATCCAATACTTTTCATATTTGTTTTTACAATGAATATGACTGTCACGTTGGCTCTTCTCTTTCATTCACTCATTTGCACTTGAAGTATTGCCAAGCTTTGACGAAATAACAAGGCCAATAAAAAGTTTTACCATAAATGTTTTGAAATTGGCTTATCATGAATCTTCAGAAGTCAATACATGTGTCAGAAATGCCAACTCCGGTGTAGTCAGGTTACCATAGTCCGTAGAATGGTGTCTCCTGCCCACAATCATCCACAGAGTATATGGAGATCTATTTTTCTAAAAAACGTGTTATGCACAACTCCTACGTCTGTAGACTCTTCTCGCCACCACTTTTTCATATTCAAATGTAATAATGCCATTGAACTTTAGTCTCTGCTTGCACACTACAGTCCCATTGAAGTGCAAGAATAGAAACCGAGGAAAATTGGAAGATAAGGCCTTTTTCCTGTACTTACAGGCTTGGAAAGACGAAGATACATGTATACATCAAAATCACATAAGGATGATTGAAACTGGCATCCAACACACACTAAAGGCAAAGATGAATTGACCAGTGTTGAAATGGAATGGAGCCTGGAATCCACAAATTGGAAGACCATTGCACTGCCAATTGAGATTTTCCCATCATGAATACATATTATAGGTGCAGGATCAGTAGTACATCCTCCTAACCACTACATTTTATGCCACGGAGTCTGTTTTGGCTACACACCATCACTTTATATATAAACATGCTGTTATACAAGTTATATATATGTGAACGTTTTCTGACACAGAAAATATCTTTATCCAGGCTGAAAGAGAAATGGAGCTGATGCTGTAGTCCTGGCCTCATGTTCATGGGCCCTCTTCATTTTTGCAAGGACCCTGTCTTATATTGTCTAGTTAGTCACTAGTCAGCGGCCTTTGACAAGTCCATAGCATCTGTATTAACCTCAGTCCAACCTCTTCTGGCATTCTTTTTTTCGCCCCCAACAAGTTCCTCTCAAGCTTCTTGTTGCTTTATGGTATTCCAAATCCATATGAGAACGACATTCAACAGCCATGATGGAGGTGATAAGAAGTTTCTATATTGAATTTCAAACATTAGAATTTGCCATTGCATCTAGAAATAGTAAGGAATTTGAAGGACATAGTCAGAAAAGAAACCTTTGACATAGCAACAGTCAATTGGTCCTCTTTTTTTTCTTCCTTGAAATTCAGAGTTGGTGTTAGATTTACCATTTAAGGAAAAAAATGTAGTATTTTATCTAATGTATGTTAGATTGATGAAATTCAGTTTATAATTCTTTCAACAGATTTAAGGCAAAGCATTTTAATGTACATGACTCATTGACTCTTGAATCTAAATAAATTAAAAAAATGCCAATAGATCAACATAATTATTTAGCAAAACACGGCGGCTTTATATATTGTTCTGTGGAACGTTTAATCACTTTTAAGGAGATCAAAAATGGCTACCAACTGTCACCAGTAGAAAGTATGTGGAGAATTTACAGTGACATAAATTGAGTGGGTGTCACAAACTATTGCACATTCCCAAACACTAGCAGCCAAATTGCTCCTCATGGTTGTCATACATTTCGCCAGTTTGACAACACAGCAACTTTCAGGTGGGAAGTAGGACAGGCTCTAGTGATGGAAGTAGTCCGCCACAATCTCATTAATTCTCAGCAACTTGTCAAGAACACAATAGATAGTAGCTTGGTTACTTCAGTGGATTTCTTGGATACTGGTATCAGCAATGTGTTCATACACATTAGTTATCCGAAAGAAAAAAGTTCTCATTCTTTCAAAATTGTTAAAAACCTCTCGACTACTACACTCTTATTCCCAAGGAATTAAAAGAAGGAGAATTTGTGTTTGATTGTTGGTCTAACAACTCAAAAATACAGTACGTAAATATCAGGCAATTTCAGTCTCCTGAGCAGCAATCCTTGATCTCTCGAAAAGTTAAAAGTTATCCACTCAACCATGACATCTTCAATAGTCTGTGACAGGGATGGGCACGAGTACTTAAGTACTCGTGTACTCATGTACTCGAGTACATAATTTCAAGTACTCACATGTACTCAGTACTCGTAGCTTTTATGAGTACTGTACTTGTACTTGTACTCGAGTACATTTGCAAAGTACTCATATTTACGAGTACATTATGAGTACATCATGCGTACTTTTTGTAATAAAGTTTCTTTTAGAAAAAGGCTTACAGAGAGGAGACTTTAATTCTGGTTGAGGTGTGAGTGGCATTCAATACTTGTCTAAAATTAAATGTCTTCTTTCTTACATTCAAAGATAATAATAGAATAAAAGAAATTTAGCAAACACAGTAACACACTGTCATGGAAATCTAAACTTTTAATGTTGACTTTTCACTTTTTAAAGTATATAATTTGAAATTCAAATAAAATGTTAAAATACTACTATACTCCAGAGTTGGGTTCATTAAATAAATTAAGATGTAAAAAATGCAGCCCTAATGCGTTCAAATTAAGCATGTTTAATATTTGGGCACTGCTACTGCATTTGTTAACATTTAGTGTTTCATGTACATTATGAAATTGTTATTGCGCCACTCTCGAGATACTGTTGCATATAATTATATTTCATTTATTTAATTTTTGTTTATTTATATTATATATTTAATAAATTATTGACATTAGCTTGAATGATTTTTTTAAATAATATTTTTGTTGGATCTGGTTTCAAAAAGTACTCGGTACTCGTACTTGTACTCGTAGAATGTACTTGTACTTGTACTCGAGTACATTTGTAATTTGCTGTACTTGTACTTGTACTTGTACGCGTTACTTTCAAAGTACTTGTACTCGTACTCGAGTACATTGACATGTACTTGTACCCATCCCTGGTCTGTGAAGAGTTTTATATATCAGCAGGTCTGTACAAAGAAAAATAGTACTTTAAAGTTATCTATCTTCATGATGTCTTTTTCTATTTCTGTCATTTTCTGACTGACTCCTGAAAGTATTGCAGGTCTGGTACTTTTACAATACCTGGTACTAGGATTTGTTTGCTTACTATTAAAGGCTGGTCATAAAAATTTTAAGGATTCAGGTTCATATCTGACATGGCGTCGGTTGCAGTCAGTGTGATTTATGATTGCTCACAGTTTCAACGAACTCCTTCTAGCCACACTACAAATTGGGTTCATTGCGACAACATGGAAGGTTGATGAGTAATTAAACTTGACAACATCACACAACGCATCCTCCAGAGATGCTTCAAATTATCTCCTCAAAAAGACTTTAGAGAGTCCTGACACATGTTTATATAATTCATCATCATGCAACTTTTCAAGGAAACCTCAAAGCAAAAATTACACATCATCGCAACATATCCAAGTAGCTGTAATGTGGCAGATATTATCCTGTCGATTCTTATGTTAAAACTATTAACGATTGGCAGTAGTACAATGAAGGAAACCATTTTTAAGAACCCTTTGATTTTGTCAATTATTACATAATTATCACTTCAGCACAGCCTTCAGTGATTAAGTCAGACACACCCCCAAGGATGACCAATGAACATGGATTAAAGCATGTTATGCAAATGAGGACGATTACGTCTATTCACACCGTTCTATCAGTCGTACATATACTGCAATAGATAGATCTCTCCGAGACCTTTAAAATGATAGGTCATGCGTCTCTGAGGAGATAATAGTTGCTTCGCAAATTGCCGGTAAAGTTTTGAAGTGGATAGAAATCGTAGGCCCTGATTGGCTTTGACGCTCTGACACAAAATCTTATGTTAATATTCTGCGATGGCAGGATTCGTCTAGGGTAGAATCTCTGGGTGATAATTATACAATTACAAAAGAAAAGTACGCAATATAACAAATTGTCTTGCGCGTTATATATACAGACACAACAGTGAATGAAACTGTCAAAAGTTGTAATCCCACACGATTCATTCAAAATGCATGAGGCAAGATAAAGATATGAACAGGAAACATCAGGATGTAAAAGAAGCTATATTCTGATTTGTTGTCTTGCGTGCAGCACGTTGCTCCTAAATACATTACAAGGGCTCTAGTGATATGCTGTGTTGTTTTCATAGCCAGGGTATATCCATGTAATATAGTATATTTACAAATCATTCAACAAAATAGCAATATATTGGAGACAATTTAGAAACAAATTAATTACCTTTCATATTTGTTTTTGCAATGAATATGACTGTCACATTGGCTCTGGAGAATATGAGAAAGCATTGAGAAAATAACAATGCATGTATCCGAAATGTCAACCCTGGGGTTGCCAGGGTACTGTAGTCTCCTGCCCACAATTATCCACACAGCATACAGAGATTGATTTGTCCAAAAACTGTGTTTGCACAAATCCTACGTCTGTAGAGTGCCCTTGCCACCACCTTTTTCATATTCAAATGAAATAAGGCCATTGAACTGCAGTATCTGCATGTACAATTCCATAGCAATGCAAGAGCAGACAGTGATCCAGTATGCTCTAAATTTAGTTTCACCTCTTACACTGATATATTAGTCCGACTTAATATACACCAAGAGAATTGGATGATAATGGTTTTAAGTCCTGTACAGTATTGGAGGCTAGGACAGGATGAAGACACGTCAAATAGACAAAGATGACTGAAACTGCCATCCAACACACACCAAAGGTCGAAGATGACTGGGCCACAGTTAGAATGGAATCTAACCTAGGACCCAGCATTAGATTTGTCACCCTGAACATACATACAGACACACCATTCATTCAAAATACACGAGGAAAGATATGAACAGGAAACATCAGTATGTACAAGAAGCTCTATTCTGATTTGTCTGCTCATGCGGAGTACAGCATTAGGCTTTATACTGCATATAGCTTTTTAATTTATTTGATCAATTCAATGTCCTTCCTTTAGATAATCTATGGAACCAGTATTTTTTCTCTTTAAAAAGTCTTTAATTATTTCAGCCATTTGGAAGTTCTAATACCCAAGCCTTTCTGGGAAAGGCTTTCATGCAAGTCATTTTATCAGAACCGTAACTCAGACAAGGGACATGCAAGAGTAATATTATTAACAAACCATTGATTAGTATAGCAATCTATGAAAGCTACACTGTAAAACCGAAACCGTTGGTTTAACGGCATTACCGGCAGCAAATTAGCCGGTAACTTGCCGTAAAATCAACAGTAATGCCGTTATTCAATTTACGACAAGTTGCTGTAAATTTAACACTCTCATGCCGTAATTTGATACTGACGGCAAATTGCCGTAGCTGTAATTTTATGCTAACGACAAATTGCCGTACACTTTGCCTTAACAGCAAGCTGCCGTAAATTACAAATTATGCCGTTACGTCATGTTACGGCAATATTGCCTTAATTTAACTACAAATTTTCAAAGCTACTGTAGGGATGACAGCAAGATGCCGTAAATTTAATGGTATGTGTGATCAGTACCTTCATATAAAAAATGTAAGCATACTACTGATTTTAATTTCAGTGAATATCCCTTATTATTATCATGTTTATTCGTACAGAAATTCAAGTACATGGTAGGTAAATTTGACATTTAAAAATTTAAAATTAGTTTATAGTTAAAAATTCAATTAGTGTCTCTGTTTCGTCCTTTGTCAATTGGCTTTCAAGCAGACCGTCTCTCATCTGTGACAGTTCGATTACAGTGTGGGCTATTATTTTTGCATTGTCATCATTACAATTTGAGCATTCGAATCTCAAGAGACCATCAAGTCTGCTGGATGTCAATCCTTTCAAGTCAGTCAAAGTAATATTTGTCATGCTGCAGCACTTTGTGACATTTGCATTCATCACAGACTTCTCGTTTTTAAGCGCTAGTTGCATGATGTAGGACACTAATCCACATGCACAATTCAGTATACTCCATGTGAACTTCAAGTACCTGGACAGAAATAAATGTACTTCACAGAGCCCATAATTTAGCCCTTTCATAACCGAATTGGTTATCAATATGTATATTCATTGCAAGGTAATTCAAATTAATTTGCAGGCTATCCTCACTAATGCTATTGTTCGCCTGTGATTGCAGTTCACCAGATGTCACCTTCGCTCTTTCGGGGAATTACAGTTAATTTCTGCTTTATGCATTGATCATTTTTAGCCTCATACTTTATTGCAACATTATCATTTGAGAAAGAATCAAACACAAAAGAAAGCTTGTCATAAGAACACATTTATTAAAGGATATAAACAAAAAAATTATTATAAATTTTAAATTTGATTTTATTTCTCATTCATTCAAAAGTCTAAAAGAATATTTATCTAAGTTGAAATTGAAATTTTGTCCATTGGATCTTTCCTGGGTCAAAATGGATTTTTTTTCTTCTTTTGGTTTGCCTCCAAACTTCGAAGCAATGGATCTCTCTTTTCTGTCGCCTGGTTCCTGAAATGTGCAAACATAATGAAAATAAATGTACAATTTATATGCATGTCATTCTCAGAAAAGTGACACATTCCTCTTAGGTCAATTTTATAAGAAGGGTTCATAATTGATTATATAATTAGCAGGAGAGAGTGTGCATGTTAAACCATTTAAAAATTTAGTATTTGAGGGGTCATAAAATTTAATTATTCTAAATATATAATAATGAATTCTTCACTGGGTAATAGTTTTGATATGCATTATGCATTTGTAAAGTATTGGGTAATTTGGAAATTTTAAAGTTACGCTTGTATCCATCAAGGAAAAACGCTCAAGAGAGATTCAGGACCACTGACATTTGAGACCAAGAAAGCTGAAGACCGTAGCTTTATTACTTATATGCATAAGATTGACAATATTCGATTTATCTGAAAAAACAAACATAGGCTGCGCAGCAGCAAACCTTCAGCGAAAAAACAACTTTAGAAGATGACAAGTGTTTACCAAATTGCATATATTATATGTATGCAATAGTGGTCGAGTCATGGCCTTCTATTATCTCTATTTGCCTGCTGCCCGTGTGCTTGCCAGGGTTTGTATAGGCAGGGAGAGGCCTTATCAGACTAATTTACCCATATTATGGTATGGTTTTATGCATGTAAAAGTATAGGTTGTGAGCTGGCAGTTGGTTTTCTATCTCAAGTTTTTCCAATCATTCAAAAAGTGTTTAAAAATACCCATCAAGAAGCACTGATACATCGTATAAGTGATATGTGCAAGAAATTTCATTGCAGTATATATATAGTGAGCAAGTTTTGGCTTATGGCCTAGTTCAAAAATAATGAAGCCACGCAACATATTGTCTGTAGGGTCTCAAAATATGAGAATGGCTGTATGTGAAACCTTCGTGATACAATATTGCTTTAATTACATTCTTGTGCAACTTTCCTGAAAATTTCATGACATTCTGTCTCATAGTTATTGAGATAGAGTTGAATTACATTGAAAAACTAGCATCTTTTCACAAATAAAACGTGACATAACATTTTTAACCACTTGAATTCTTTCAGTTTTACAAATTTTGACAACTTCTAATGCCATTTCCCAACTCTTTTTGGAATCTCTATATCCTCAGGCTTCATAAATCCATCAAATCAAGTATTTATATTTGCCTGTGTTGATGTTATGGAGCTATTTGGATTCAAAGGTTGACTTCCAAAAATTTAGTCAAATTTGACGCTTACTGATCTTGGATGCTCTAGTGTCCCTTTGACATGTGTCAGTTGAATCTTTTGGCCCTTGAGACCTAGTCTTATATCTGCTTATCCGTTTTGGAGCTTCTTATGGTTGTGGAAAATTTAGTTCACTAAAAAATTCCAATGAATAGCAGGGTAGGTGAATCCGTCGCAAGCGTAACGCTCAGAATACTTAAGTTTGGTTTGGCTTGTAATATTGCAAAATCTGTGTAGTTTTGAGAAACAATCAAGTAATCCAGGTCCGCAGCTGGTTTCTGGTGGTAAAATACAAAAGGGGCTTTGTCGCAAGCGTAACGCTATGGAAAATATTGGTCATATTTTCATGTTTTTCTTGTAAGGAGTAACGTAATCATTCTAGTATTACTTGTAGTGATAATCAACACAATATTTCAGTAGTTTGAGTATGTTTCAATGTTTCATTATCAAAATTTTGCTCATTGTGAAGCTTTCCTCAAAATTTGGGGCCAATTTGTTGAAAAAGGCAATAACTAAAACAAATTTCACTTTAATTTTGTAATTACTCTTATGCTTCATCCAGTTATTATTGATAATGCATATGAAATCGATTTTGGTCAAAACCAGAACACTTTTTTGACTTTTGTGTCGCAGCATTACCCAAAATTGGCTTTTTATGCGGAAAAATAGGCAGAAAAACACGCTTCTATCATCATTTGCTCTGTTCGTATTCACTTTGGAGGCACTTATTTGGTACCAATTTGAAGCCCACATACAGACGCATAACACAGGTTAGGTGAAATCATTTTAGAGGAAAATTTGTACATCTGAGGAGAAAACATGTAAGTTTTTTTTTAAATATTTCAACAAAATTCGAAAAATAATGTTTTCCTCATAAAATATTTAATGAATTTTGATGAAAAGTGCCGTGGAGACTTAAGAGTGCATGAGTTTTGTCATCCAACCAAAAAATTAGATTTAATTTGAAGATAAGTTACGATTTAGTTTACTTTTCTTTTACTGCCATGGAAATAAAAATAAATAAAATTTGGTAATATTCCGCTTTTATCAGTTATTTCCACAAACCACAGCAAAATGGTAAATACAGTTTCTAGAATTTAGACATGTTTGTCACAATATTATGTGGTCATTTGATACATATAAACATTTTAAAATTTTGATGGTCATGTCACACTTTGGCTTCATTATTTTTGAACTAGGCCTTATGAGATAAAAAGTATTTTTAATATTTTTTATCGATGTTACAAAAAGTATTGAATATGTATAAGGCAGACCATGAAAAGACACAAGTAGACCACATAAGTAATATGTGTACTAAACTTTATCCGTGTACATGCAGTAGTGACCGAGTCTTGGGCCAGAAACAAAAAATAGATTTTTTCTGGGTTTTTTTTTCAATATTTCAAAAAGTATTTAATATTTTCCATCAGACCTTTCAAGGGGCACAACTAGACCATATGGGCCATATGTGTACCAACAGTTATCCATTTACATGCAATAGTGACCGAGTCTTAGCCCAAAAACCAAAAAATACATATTTTTCTATTTTTGCTCATTTTTACAAAAAGTATAGAATATCTATCAATGAGACCATCAAAAGGCACAACTAGACCTCATGGGTTACATCTGTGCCGAATTTCATTCATGCACATGCAATAGTGACTGAGTATTGGCCCGGAAACGAAGAAAAATAATTTTGAATTTTAAAATTATTTCAAAAACTATACAATATCTATCAATCAGACCATCAAAAGGCACAACTAGACCATACAGGCTATATGTTTACCAAATTTCATCCATGTACACTCAATAGGGGCCGAGTGCTGGCCCGGAAACGATCTATCCGCCCGCCGCCCGCCCGCCCGGCGGACGGACAACATTTTTACCCAAGTGATTACAATACCTTCTTCGAACTTTGTTCGCTGAAGGTAAAAAAACAAACAACATGAACCGATGACTCAATGTGCAGTACGGAGTTGTATTACTGCCAATGATATTCTTTATTTTTGGTTTATTCCAAAAACTTCTTGTTTAAACCAAAAACTTTTTTTAATTTATGAAAAACCTTTTGGTTTAATCCAAAATTGCTCGGTTTATTCCAATAGCTTTTTGGTTGAAATTCAAAAGCCTTTTTCATTTAGTCAAATAAAAGATTTGGTGTAATCCAAAAACCTTCGTCTAATTTAAAGAGTTTTTCATTTGAACCAAAAACATTTTGATTTTTATCGAAATATCTTTTTTGTTAATTCCCAGAGTTTTTTCTTTTGCATCAAAAATCTTTTTTATTTAATCTATAAAAACTTTTTGAGTAAAATCCGTTTAGGTTTTATTCAAGATTAAATTTTTGATATAACTTTTAGTCTTAGCAAAAAAGCAGGAAGAGTCAGGAGAAATGAGTTGGTAACAGTCAAGAGGAGGCAGCTGGGGAAAGTCAGGAGGATGCAGTCTGGGGTTTGGTAATCGGGAGGATGCAGTGGGGGAAAGTTGAGAGGGAACTCACATGGAGATTTGGGAAGGGCATTGGGAGAGGAGTCAGAAGGTCAGTTTGGAGGATGGATTTGGGGAGAATCTGGGAGAGTCATAAGGAGTTGGGATTGAAGGGCAAGTCAGGAAGAGCGAGTGGAAGAGTTGCTAGAAGGGAGTAGGGGAGATTCAGGAGGGGGTATCAGGAAGAAGGAGTTGGGGAAAGTTGGCAGCACATAGGGGGAATCAGAAGGGGAGTCAGTCGCGGGAGTTGATAAGTCGGGGGGAGGAGGGAGTTGGAGAGTGTTGGGAATAATCGGGAGGAGGGAGGCAAAATTGGGAGGAAGGGAGTTGGGAAGAGTTTCATGGAAAGTCAGGAAGGCAGTCTGGAGGAGAGAGTTGTTGAGAGTCAGACAGTGATGGAAATGGAAAATTGTTTGTCAGGGGAGCTGTCAGCTGTCGTGGCACAGGCGTGCCATTCCAAATTTTTAAAAGGGAGAAAAATTCCAAACCAGGGTTTATTTTTGGCTAAAATTAGGCCTACCTGGAGGACCGAAAAAGTGAACATGATAATTATTTGTTTCTTCTGATGATTGGGGGAGCTGTAGCAGGTCATAGCTCCCCCTGTTTTTTTTATCAAGGGAGCTCAGCTCCCTTGAACTCCCCCCCCCCCCCAATTCCATCACTGGATTCAGATGAAGGAAACTGGGGAGAGGCAGGAGTATGGAGGTTACTCTGGAAGAGTGAGTTGTTGACCGTTGGAAGAAGGAAATTTGGGAGAGTCAGGAGGGGGAGTTGAGCACTTTGCAGTCAAACCTAAAGCAGGAACCTTTTTCATATCAAATAATTTTTAAGTAAAATCAATAAACAAAAAAGTGATTTTGGTTCAAATGAAAAACTTTAATCCAAGAAGCTTTTGGTTTAATCAAATTTTTGTTAATGCAAAAACCTTTCCATCTCAGCAAAAAAGTCAGGAGAATGTAGGGATGAGGGAGTCAGGGAAAGTTTGGAGGAGGTTGAAAGGGGAAACAAGAGGAGAGTCAGAAGGAGAGTTTGGAAGATGGGTCAGACAGAGTTGTCTAGAGAGTCAGGAAGTGAGAGTTGTGAGGAGAGTTGGGAGAAGAGGGAGAGTCAGGAGGAAGGATTTGAGAGTTGGGAGGATGGAATTAAGAGTCGGAGTTGGAGAAGGAATTTGAAAGAGTCAGGGGCTAGGGGAGATTCGGGAGTTGGGTAGAGTCAGTAGTTGGGATAGTCGGGCGGGGACACCAAACTCAAAACTCCCAACTCTCCCTGATTTCCTTCTTGCGACTCAATAACTCCCTAATCCTGATGCACCTCCCGACTCAACCCCAACTCCTGACTTCAAAAATCCCCTCTCCCCTACTCGGTTCTCTAGACTCTCTTATCAACGATGCAGTCAAGGTTGAAATATCGGAGACCAAGGCCAGGCCAAGGATTCGGTATCCGAGACCGAGCCAAGGCCGAGGCCATCAAAACATAACCCAGAGACGGGTCTTGAGGATGAGTCTTCTCGAGGCCTCCAACACTGGCCCAAAGACACCTGAGACTGAGGCAAAGCCTGTGATTTGGCATCCAAGACCCAGCCAAGGCCGAGGCCATAAAAAATATAGCCCCGAGGCTAACCTCGAGAACAAGGCCGACATCGAGACCTCCAACAATGTCCCTTTCAACTCTCTTCTTGACTCTTCTTCCACCTTTCCATGACTCCCTCCTTCTGACTCTCAACAATTCTCACTTCCTGACTTCCCTCCCAACTCTACCTGAACTCGCCCAAACTCCTGTCTCCGACTCCAGTTTTCTCCCAAATTCCTTCCCTGACTCTCCTTCCAACTCTCCATTCATCTTCAATTCCGAATGTCCTTCCAACGCTCCTCCCAACTGCCCTCCCAATTCTCAACTCCACTTCCAACTTTCCCTGACACCCGACACTCCGATGAAAATTGAAAATTTCTTTGTATCAAACCCAAAATAAAAAATCGAATGCGCTTCCACAGTCTCAATGAGGCACAAGATGCTATATTTTCATATCATATGGAAAACTAGAAATCTGACTTCTGGTCTGCAGCGGTGCTATATTTTATATAGCACGGCCAATTTTTGCATGGCAAGTTCAATGTGTAAAAGATTGAATTGACATTTCACATTCCCACATTCTGTTTTTCGATTTTTTTTTCTCCCATTTGCCTTATTTATTTTGCTTATGTTACTTAATTGTGGGTGCTAAAGTTATTGAGTTATGATGAGATATGTTTAAAACAAGCATGCCGAAAGAAAAAAAAACTTCACACATCTGATTTCCAGCCATTTTCTTTGCATTTGCAGCCAAAAGCCATACCATTTATCAGCGCATAGCACCTGTTCAATATCAGTCACTGATTTTGCAACTGGATAACTGTATAATATCTCATATTGAGATTGCCTAGAAAAAATTGTTTTATTTGGCATAGAGTATCAGCCCAAGGCAAACAGTGACACAACTTACCATTTTACTTTTTATGATGTCATGTCGTATAATACATCTGGGCAATATCTCTGAGCCAAGTCATCACAATGACATCCAAATTTAAAGCTGTCCATCCTGGTTTCAGGCCGCAACCTTACAATTCTCTTTCTGAAAAAATAAATAAATATTCTTATTCAGTGTTCTTCAGAAAAAATTAAGTTTAAAATATCTTATACTCTGACATGATGTTTATATAAATGACATACATATTGTTTGTATGAACATTGCTGGTTATAGGCAGAGGTGAGAAAGTATGGGTTGAAATGGTGATATTTGTTGGAGTTGTTCACTTCAGCCAGGAACGACGATGTGTCTAACTCATCAGATGGAATAAGATGACTTCAGTAGGAGAGTTTTGGATGGTACTGCATCTTGACTGGTTGCAGAAGGACAACATTTTGTAGTCACTTTAACTGGATTTGATAAGGTCCCCTGCAACAAAAAGAATTGTTATAATATGGCAGCTGTTTGCTGAAAACTTAATGACATCAGTAAATAACATAGACTAAGTCGCTGTGAAGGAACCTAAATCTTGTAGGCAAACTGCAAATTATTTAAACTCTCAAAAAATATTGAACCTCCTCAATTACATTGAAATAGCTTTGGAGTACTGTCGATCAATAACTTTAATGTATAACGGATACTGGGGGTAAGTTGTGCCAAAGGGCAACTTGTGCAGCCCACTTTTGGAAGAATTTAGTAAAGAAGGCAATGCCATCCATTTAAAGGGCTCAGTGGTAATGTTTGGCCTACTGACCTCAGGGACACTGGTTCGATTCTCAATCCAGGCAACCCTTGTGAGAGGGATCTTTCATCCTGTGCAATGGTGCACCTTGCCTCATTGATGTAGTCCTTAATCTAATATTAATCTAGATAATTGCATATATACAGTATATAGACCTGAAGGATCCTTCCCTTGAAATGGGTGAAACACAAGATTTTTTTGGAATAAAGTTGGTGCTACAAATTGCCCCATCAAGTGACAAAACGAATTGTACCAGCGACTTACATGTAGTTGTGCCACGTTACCCACTTTTCTCTAAGGCCTACCATCATCATCCATATACATGTATTCCAATGTGCTAAAAATAACTTTCCCCAGTCTTCCTCCCCTATCATTAATAGAAACACCCTCATCTAATGACAAATGAGGGCAGTGAGCCCTCACTAAGGCTGAAAAATGTGTAATGATTCCATCTTAACAGACTTTTTTGAATCAATGGATTGATTTTTCAGGGGCAGGAAGATCAGCTAAAGCAGTGTATTATTCACAGGCCCGCATGCCCAATGAAAGGATAGAGCGAGTTCTAAAGGCAGAGCCTACAGAAATGCCAAGCTCTGCTTTTGGATCCGCGGATTCTTGTTTAACCTAATATTATATGACCAGTATTCCAAGTGCATTTGCAAATCTTGCTATATTTTGTTACCCAATGACACTCAATATGACTACATACAAAATTTTATGTCTTGCCATTGCTGTCGAATTGCACTTTTACAAAAAAAACTTAGGTTTTAGTATTGTTCCTTTATGGTTGGACATTTTAAATAGCTTTACAGTAACTGTGTTATTAATATAATGTATGCTAATAATTTATGAAAGGCTTACAGGGTGAGCATAAAATTGAGCTGTGTCGGGAGACCATTGTATGTTGTGCCATTTTTTGCTTCAGGGAGATTCCCAAAAACCAAAGCTTGATCATGTAATATGATAATTAGATATCAGTGATATAACAAATTGGCCAGAATCGAAGCGAGTTTCAGGGCGACCCGACCATATAGAAGATCATGGTAAGTGTTTGAAAAAAGTAGGTCAAGTACCCAAGTGCTGGGGTAAGTTGTGCCACATGATGGTGAAAATTGTTTGATTTAGCTTATTCCATAAAAACCTATCATTCTGCCTATTTCTTCCGATATAGCATGAGTTCAGCATATGGCTGATATGCTATGTACATGAAACTTATTAAACAGTTATAAGCCATTTTACACATAAATTCAAAAATGCTGCAAAATCCAGATTATTAATTGTTAAGAGGGAGATATAACACTTTTAACATTTCTTCTCAGGGTAAGTTGTTTCACAAGATGTCTAGGCTTTGAGTAAAATGAAGAGAAAAATAGGTTTAAAAAAAATTAAATCCTATGTCATGCCATTGGCACAACTCAACCCTCTCCAAATTATACTACTTACCCTAAATTGATTTTCTGAAGAAAACTGGTTGTAAAAAATAAACCAACAATTAAGAAAACTGGTTGTCAAAAGTAAACCAGCAAAGCAAGATTTCAAAATCTGACTACACAAATATATCTAGATATACACCTTAACCCATCCTATCAGAAGGACATCATCTTATACTAATACCAGATGACTGAGAACAAGAATGTCAGTCCTCCGTACTTCCAAGTTTTCAATAACAAAATTGAACTTATGAGTGTTGCTTTTCGTGGCATTATATTTGGCAGTTTTTTTTCCATGGCTCATAATGACATTCACCAAATGTGAATACATGAGTGGGATTGCCTTATTCACCCAGATCTTCAATTCACCCCAACGATAATACTTTATTGAATCATTGAGAATAAATAAACTCATTTGATTTACAACAGTGGGTGGTACAACTTATCCCATGGTACAACTAACCCCATTCTCCCCTACTGCTCATAAAAATACCTCCAGTGAGTAGCACAATTTACCCCAGTACCTCCTATTAGACTCCTGCACATAAAAATATTGTAAAAGGCTAGCAAATTAATAACAAAACAATATAATAATGTACTTGGAAATATTCATATTAGTAATGCATAATTTCACAAGAAAATTCATTTGTTTATATATAGCACTAATATTGAATTAATTATTTTGCAGTCAGCCCCACCCACCTCTTTCACTTAATACAACATTCTCTGGGTAGGTTGATACACCTGTGTTAATAGGCAAATGTATATTTAAAGTGATATTACCTTGAAACTTAAAATTTCCTTGTGAATACAGATCTTCTCAAGTCTCTCATTCAGTGTTCAACCGGCAATATAGTTGACAGAAAATATCATTAAGGCAGACTTAAGTGCAATAGACTTAAGTTGTCTAGATTATTGTTATAAATCATAAACAGCCAAGAGTCATGTTTGCAGAAACAAACAAACAAACTGCTTTGACAGCATTGTTTGTGTTGTGGTTCAGAACAGTTGGCCTGCTGCAATAAAATTTCAACGGTAAGCTGCTGTATAGCATAATTAGGCCTATACGGCAACTTCGTAAAAGTAACAGTTACCGTAAAATCAACAGTAATTGGCTAATTGCCGTTTTCTTGATCTAACGGCACATTCCTGTTGGTATTGCGGTAGTCAATGTCACATTTACGGTTTACTGTTGAATTAACGGAAATTTACCGTTTTTAAAGATTTACGGTAAGATCAGCGTCAGTTTTACGGCACTTTTTCAACGGCACCTACGGCATGGGTTTACAGTGTATAGAGTCATGACAACTGAGATCATTCCAACGCCTATCATATTTCTTTGAATTTGACTGCCATGTTGACTCTCCTTTTTCATTCACTGATTTAAGAGAATATGAAGACTTGACATTCGTGGGCGGTGAAAGTATTTCGAAGCTTTGACAAAATAACAAAGCCGATAAAACTTTTACCGTGAATGTATTTGGAGTAGCAAATAATAAAACTAACTTAAGGGTATCTGAAATGCCAATTCTTATCTGGTGTTGTCAGGTTACTGCAGTCTGTAGAATAGTGTCTCCTAGCCACGATTACCCACACAGTACAGAGATTGATTTGTCCAAAAACTATGTTTTGCAAAATCCTCTGCCTGCAAACTCCCCTTACCACAACTTTTTCGTATTTAAACACAAAAATGCCATTGAGCTGCAGTGTCTGAATGCACAATCCTTTTGTAATGTAAGAACATACATTGATACATTGTGTTATAAGTCTTGTTTCACCACGTATACTGATGTATCAGTCTGATTAAATAGATTTTTTGTTGTTTTAGATTAATTTATTAAACAAATTCATCAGTTCATAAGCAATGAATGTGCAACATATATATAATGAATTAACCAGACAAGGAAGCCAAGGAAGGATGGATGATTATGGCTTTAAGTCTTGTTCACATGCATTACTGCATGCTAGGACAGGATGGAGACGCATCAATTAGACGAAGACGGTTGAAACTGACATCCAACGCACACTGAACATAGAAGTGAATAGTTCTATGCACTGAAGGTCCAGATGACCTGGCCAGAGATGGAATGGAATGGAACCTGGAACCCAGCAATTGGACAACCAAAGCAAACAACTTGTAATGGCAGAGACATACAGTACCACCTGTAAATAAATGAAACGCATGATATTGTGCCATTGCATCAATGCTAAACATCCTCAACCAAACTGCTTATGGAAGCATGAATTTTCACCCGACGACAGGTAAACATATTGGGTTATAAAGGCAGCCCATGTTCTTTGCTGTAGTCAGAGTTACGTATGGGTCAAATTCCATCCTGTGGTGGCCAGAATCTGTACGCTTTCCCATGCTACAAGCTGTTATAATACCGCTCCTTCTGCAGTCATAAAGCTGTACCTCATGAGGGTGCAGTCTCTCATCGGAGTGCAAAATGCACTAAAAATACTACTCAGCGCAGGAGGAGGGCGGTCACATAAGGCAAGTCAGTCTTATAATAGGAATCTTACAGCGTAGGTACCACTGTACTTCTCAAAACTGAAATAATCTTTTGCACAGCTACAAGAGAAATGGAGCTGATAACCACTAGGCTCATGCTCAAGGGCCACAAACATTTTGCAGGGACCCCCTCTAACGTTGTCTGGTTAGTCAGCTGCGTTTGACAGGTCCATAGACCCTGTACTTAACCTCAGTGCGACCTCCTCAGACTTCAGTCTGCACTCATTTTTGCACATGGCAAGTCCCTCTCAGGCTTCTTGTCCTTATCGTATTCTTAGAAGAAAACACACACAACAGCAGCGATATTAAAACGACATGTGGAGTGGCAAGGAATAACTGTATCACCATTTAGAGAACAGATTTGTTTTCCCATGTCCTAATGCATATTTTAGACACAAGTGCTTTCTGAATTTGCAAGAAAAATTAAAATTTACTTGTACAGTGTACACCCTAGTAGTACAACCTCCTAAGAACTTAAATATATACCGCATATTAAACCAACTAGGGTTTGTGGAAATACCAAGCTGTTTGGTTTTAACAAAAACCAAATAAAACTGGTTTCTTTATAAACCAAACAGATAGGTGGCTGTTTGGATATCTGAGATATCAGTAGTGGTACTATGTTATCTCATACATAATTGGTCCATGGCTGGCCTGATTAGCCTATCAAGTGCGGATGCATGGATGGATGATTGAGGCTTTACCTCAAGGATTTATGCACTTGGTTGGCTTATTAGGACAGGAGGACACGGAAATCAGGTGCTGAATGATTGAAACAGCTATCCAACATAGGCTGTATTTCATTGGGGGGGGGGGGATTTTATATTTTTATCTGTGGGGGGAGGGGATATCTATGGATGGGGGGGGGAGGTGCTTCGATTTTTGTTTAGATCTGCAAAGAGAAAAGACAAAAATTGTGACAGTGAAAACAGACAGTTATAGAGTATAATAAAGAAACACAGGGCATAGAGAGTGAAGCTACACACCCAGCAAGCACTGGAGATAGCTCAAAAATCAGTAGACTTTTCTTCCTTGTTTTACCAAGCAGTCTACAGTCAATTTACGGACTACCAAATAATAAAATGTACTTACCTCACTGAGAAATGCCACTGCAAACCTATATTATGAATGGGACATTCCAAGATTGCCTGTGATGGTCTGAAGTTTGGTCTTGAATCATTCTCATGTTGGAGTTGTTGGGTGTAATGATAGTTCTATGAAATGTTTAGCCTACTTACTCTTCCACATGTTAAAAGATATTAATTTATGATTTCTTGCAAAGGGTGTTTCTACAATTTGGTAACACCATCATCTAATCAACATGCCCGTGCAGCAAGCATGGTTTTTATAACTTCAAAGTTATAAAGTAAATTTGATAAAGTATAGTTATAGATGGCACCACTTGGCTCACCATTGCTCATTCATGATTCTTTGACAAACATGAGACTCAATCTACTTTTTAAGTCAACTGTGATATATGTAAGCTGGGATAGAAACACATTTTGAGATAATGCACTGTTTGTTTGTTACAGCTTAGTTATGCTTTCAGTGTTGATAGATGCAATGATTCCTTGCTGTGTTTTTGTTAATCACTTGTTCCTTGTTAAATTCCTGCTTTCCAAATGCATGCCAGTATAGGTGGCGTTATGTGTGGTACAGAAGGAGGCTTTGTTCTTTGGGAAGCTGATCTGTCTCAGCAAGCACAGTATCGAGGCTGTCTATGAGGTCCATGAAGTTCCTTATATATCGAAACTAGTACTAAGTTATTAAATATCACTAGATAAATGAAAACCCATTGTCTCTTGGCAAATTATTTGTGTATGGTAATCTGGTTGATCATCCACAAATGTTGTCATATTGACACATGGACCAATATTTATCATGGCATGAAAAACTCTAATACCGGAGTAGACTCATTCCATCAAGAGGCCTTGGTTTTTTGAAAAACCATTTTACCTGAGGAGGAGATCAATTCCAAAGACAAAAACCAAAAATGACCCGATAAACCAAATTTCAATGCAAAAACCACCATGGTTGTCTCATAAAACCACTTGATATTTTCAAAAACCGCTTTTGTCCTAAATTTTTTAGAGTGTTGACAACACACAATGCAACAACTTTTAGGTGGGAGGTGGACAGGCCTTTGTGACGTAAATAGTCTACAGCATTCTCATTAAGTTTCAGAAACTTCTCAATCATGTAGAAGATCAATTTTACCAGCTTAAAAATTTCATTGGAAAGGAATATAATGTCACTTTAAAACAAATCTAGTGATTAAGTTCATATCCTATATATTTCAATGCTGTCAAGACAAGTCCTGAATATATTGTAAGTCACCGCTGATGTCACAAGTTACCAAATGACAAACTGACACTTCATTGCAATGTGATGTATATTTCTGGTAGTGTCTTCATTGAAATCCACATCCCCAAAATGCTAAAATGTAAGTATTCGCAATTCATCAACTATACGAGGGCCACATTGGCCATATCTGTCTGTAAATACAGGCTTGGACATAACAATCCGCCTATTAAATCCCCAGAAAAAATCCAGGATCAGTACAAGAGGACTTCAGTTCAAAGGTATGTACTCTTTTCCAGGTCACCGTCCTATCTTGTCTGGTTGGTCAGCTGCCTTTTTGCAAGTCCCCAGAGGCCTAGACTCCATACTTAACCTCTGTCTGACCCGCCCAGTTGAGACATTTAAAGACATCCTTTAATAGCCACTCTGTCTGAAAGCATCAAGTCTTCCCCAGAGTGATATTGGCAAGCATGCTGTTAAAGCTACACCATCAAGCCAAATAAAAGGACAAAAAAAGAGAAAAAAACAAAACTTTCACATTTGATAGACAGAGAAGAACATATTCCCAAAGGAAAACCTAAAGTGTTTTCTGTTACCTTAACTTCTCTTAGAAGCAAGTCAAATATTCTGCCTCGGTTTGTCAAAACCTTTCTTTGGTGCACAATCACTGCACAAAATATAACATCCACTGAAAATGCAAGTATTCACAGTTCTTCGACTATACCAGGGCCATACAAATGTATCTGTCTGTAAATGCATGCTTGGAAACAACAATCTGCCTTCTAAATCCCAAAAAGAAAAAAATCCAGGATCAGTACAAGAAGGCATCAGTTCAAATGTATGTACTCTTTCCTAGGTCACCGTCTAATCTTGTCTGGTTAGTCAGCTGCCTTTTACAAGTCCCTAGACTCCATATTTAACCCCTGCCTGACCTCACCGGTTGAGGCATTTAAAGACATCCTTTGATGACCACTCTGTCTGAAAGCATAATGTTTTCTGCAGAGTGATATGGGCAAGCATGTTGTGAAAGCTACACCCTCTAGCCATATAAATTAAATACAAGATACATTTTTTAGAAAGCTTCTTTGACCAACAGAGAAGAACATGTTCCCAAAGGAAAGCCTAAAGTGCTTCATGTTAGCTCAACTTCTTTTTGAAGCAAGTCAAATATTCTGCCTTGGTATATTAATTCCTTTCTTGGTGCACAATAACTGCATATAATGTCATTTCCTTAAGACATTGCATCCCTCCAAACACTAAAGCGTGGCTAGTTTAAATTCCCCCCACTTGAAGAGGACATGGTAAAATTAATAAATCACTTTTACCTCACGATAATTATCGTATTACATTGTGACGACTGATGTGCCCCTGTGAAAATGATAACACAACCATTTCCCTTCAGTCCGTGGATAATCACTGATATTCACGTTTGTCTATCTACATATTGGACCTTTTTTTATTTCTGTCAATCATTCTTAACTTCATTTTGTCTTTTATTTCTCACACCCTTTCTTTAACTGCATCAATCTACTTAATATCTGTATCAATCTGCTAAACAAGCATTTGTCTGATTATCTATCCAATCATCAATCACTTATTTTTCCGGGAAACAGTCTCCTACTTAAAAATAATTCTATGCTGATAAAAACACTTCTGAGTTGTGGGTGTCGGCCAAACCTGACGTGCGATATTCGTTATGGAAGTCACATGGTGACATTTGGCCCTCTGTCAGTAAAGTCAAGCCTGTTGTATAATTAATAATTGATTATGCCCGAATAAAAACTGCATGTCATTTATCAAATTAGAGCCTCCCAGTAATCTCTCAGTAGCTTCTGATGTTGAGTGCATTTTCCTCATAAATCTACATGGAGTTAAGGTCTGGGGAATGTTTCAACATTTTTAAAAGTCTCTGTAGATTGATGGTTTGTGTTATTTTCCTATTATTTTCATTCTTATACGAATACTGAACTATCTTAATTACCATCTAATGGCAGCTTTTTTTATGCTTCACTCCCTCGTACGAGGTGTCTGGGAGACCAACGAAGGCAAAATTTGCACATGTGCAGTGTTATTATATTGTTGTCCTGAGGAAAGTGTGCAATCTTTTTAATCCAATTGCCAAAATTATTTTAAGTTTTTTTTTTCAATATTTTCTAAAAAAAAAAGTTAAGTTAATTTGATAGCTGTATATAACAGCATACACCCTATATTGCCACACTGGGCATTTCCAGTTACAACATATACATATAATATTATAAGTGGGATAAATAATAATGTTTCTGGATGGTTTTCATCACATTCTAATGAAAACCATGTTTTAAAATTATTGTTTAAGTCAATTCGCTAATGTCAACTTAATAATTGGTAGCATACATAAATTTGTAGATCCTAAGCCCAAAGCATCAACCAATCGGTGATTCGTTACTGGCAGTCATTGACTATTCTCTCTCTGCAATAACATCGCTATAAATGCCATCATAAATAACACCAACGGAGTGACTAATAAAACGAACATTGCTGTTTGATGCAATTCTACTGCCACGTTAATGGGGGTCCAGAATCAAATCAGCTCTGAACACAAAAATATCTCTTAGTTTCTTATGCCTTTTGTCACCGTAATGAAGCTCAGCTGCTATGTTGGACTCGCATACAACGTAAAAGGTTTATTATCCGCATTCTGCAGTGGACGAAAATGGATTATCTACAGAAAGAGACTTGCTGCAACCCATCAGATTATGGGAAGCAGAAAATCTCAAGGCGTTGTTAATGCCTCAAACGCCCTCTATTCAGTGTATAATTATAACATATCATTTTTTAAGGCTCACGACAATCCATGTAAATGGGCTGTATCTGTGCTTAATGGCAGTACGTAAACATTCTTAAAATAACAACCGATGTGTATGGAGTCTACAGCATTTCTCTGTAGCTGTAGCTGTTACAATGTTACATTCTACTCTCCTCAAGAGCAAAACATGTCTTGAAGCTATAATCACCAATAAGAACAAATTTGGAATGGGCATAAAGATATTTGTATGCAAATATTTTACACAAATGGCTCCATGAATCTTCATGTAAAGAATAACTGTAAGTTACTCTTACAGTTTTTTCTACAAGCCAAACAACTCCTTCATACGTGTTATGCTTTTTGGTGATGGTCCAGGCTAGAAAATACAGTTTAAAACTTCCTGCAGGTTTAGTCCTGTTCTTTCAGATACAAATATGAAGCTAAGCTGTCAGACTTACATTTCAGGTAAATACCCCCATCTTCCTTTGAAAAAATTTAGATTACCATGTACATAAAAGCCACGAATCAACGGCGTGTATGCCTAAATCTTAAAAGTATTTTTGCAGCCCAATGGACAATCAGAATAACAAAATAAAGCAAAAGAGCCATTGTCATATGCAGTGAGATATTTCTTAACTCAATTGTGCACTCTGTCTGTCTACAGGTTGACTGCTATTTGCTGCCACCTACGGTGCAAAATTCGCAAGCTCCTGTGAGCGGTCAACAGAATTTCAATCTCTGGAAGAAACCAGGACAATGTGGAAGAAACCAGGACAGTTCCATCATTTAGCGATGGTCTAGTTTATTTCCAAAAACTCTGTAAGTGTCTAATCTGACTTTTGTTGGCTTCAGTTTTAAGCAGACAGCTTGTAAATACCAAAATAAGTTGGAACTATTTTTTTATCGTGGAGGATGTATACATTGTAGCTCACATATAATGCCAGTATAGAAGGGGCCACTTGTGGCATGGACAAGACATTTTGTTGAGTGTTACACAGCTTTTATGAAGTTGTAGTCCTAGTTAATAAATCTCCATAAAGTAACAGAATAAATACAAATGAGCATTTTTGATATCACAAAGCAAAAACATTGGCTTTTTATGGACACGTGAATTGGTGACAGAGCTTTTTTTTTGACACAGTTTTCTGACCAAAATTTAACATGCACTAAATGGCATAAGTAGATTGAACATCATCAAACTTCTGATGAGTAAAATCATCCCTTTCACAGACAAAATTTATGCTTAAGTTTCAAAACTTCCTTTTTGTCTCATGGACTCGATCTTTGCCAGCAACCATGTTTTGTGAAAGTAGTTTGGCGTAGTAATATGGACAGCTGTTGTGCAATCTGATCTTGTGATCTGTCCAAAACAGATCAAATTATTGTTGACCCAATTCGATTTTCCGGGAACTGTCAGCTTTCTGCTGCCACTTGTCAGCCCCGAACAGAGACAGACGCTCTGTAATAATAGAAAACTACCTCAAATAGAGAGTCGCCTCAAACTGAGTCCCGGTTTGAAACTTCACTAAAAACAGAAGTGTGAGCATGTTATCAAGATAATTTGGGAGGTGATCAACTTTTACGAGAATCTTGATCTTGTAGCATTCTTAAAACATGACTCCTACTACTTGCTGAATTAACTTTAAACCAGACGCACTGGTGCACCGCATGCAATCAAGCTCTTAAAATAACTTTCAAATTGCATGTGATTTCCCTATGCAAGTGTATCAGAAAGTTTTTCAGAGAACTCATACTAGTCTTAGGTCTGTGCTACTTCATTGATCCCTTTAACTGCTGGTCAAGATTCTTTTCAACCAAAATAGCTCTCTTCAGTATCAGTGCCAAGAAGAAGTACACAGAACAATTCTGAATTTCCAAAATGTGCGCTCTCAGTGACCAGATGCCTCTATAGTGCTGCAGAGGGAAGCACCAATGCGGCTGTCCACCTAAACCCGAATATACACAAAATGCTGCCTACCTAAATGCACTCCCAAAGACCCAGTGGTCATGGAACCACGGTAGCGAAACTGGATTTTGGGTGCGAAAGTGGCCATAGGCCATCAAAGTTAGTATGTCAATCGACATTTTTTGCTCGAAAATCACTAGCGTCAATGTCAATTCCAGTTCAAATTAGGTCATTGCTCCCTTATAATTTACTCTGTTGCATAATATGACATACCAAATTGATGCCAAAGAGTACCTCATTCTTGTGATAGTAATACCATGCTTCAATTTGCCTTCTATCAGCTTTTATGATGGCCAAAGTCATTTCTCGGAATGACACTTTTCAAATGTTAATTAACGTTTTATAAGATACCATCTGGTGCCATACTTACAAAATATCCCTTCAATTTACAGTCCATAATTATAGTTCTTTCTCATTTTGCATCTTGATGAGCATATTAATTTAAGATTCTGTTTATAAAAATGATTTACAAACAGTTGTCTGAGATCGCAAATTGTTTCACATGTAAAATGAGTATCAAGACAGCAATGGTAGTCACTCTTCCTTATGCATTACTATGAAGCTATACAGCAACTAAATAGATATTAATAAATTCCTAATTTTTCAGCTTTAATTGGTAATCTGATTTGGATATCTAACTTTTCAATTACCCATTTATAATCACAAAATGTTGTGATACCAGCACCATTAATATTACATTGAGAAAATGGGACAATCAATTTTTTCTCATCTTGCAAATCTGGAGATCACTTGACAATCACATATAACTCATTCCTAACCCATAAAATGGATGTGGATGGATAGCCCTTGATGTAGGCTTTCATTTGGCACCTAAATTTCCTTATTACTGCAAATGTTAACCCTCCAAAAGCTGAATAAATGTTGCTGTCAGTGTCTAAAATCTCGTCGGAAACACAAAATTCTCCCATGAATTTTCAATTCCACCTGTCCTAATCACCGTATAACTCATTCCTAACCCATCAAAATGGATGTGGATGGATTGCCCTTGGTGTAGGCTTACATTTTGCACCTTAGTTTCCTTGTTACTGCAAATTTTAACCCTCCAAAAGCTGAATAAATGTTGCTGTCAGTGTTCAAAATCTCGTAGGAAACACAAAATTCTCCCATGAATTTTCAATTCAACCTGTCCTAATCACCATATTACTCATTCCTAACCCATCAAAATGGATGTGGATGGATAGCCCTTGATGTAGGCTTTCATTTGGCACCGTAACTTTGTTGTTACTGCAAATGTCAATACTCCAAAAGCTGAATAAATGTTGCTGTCAGTGTCTAAAATCTCGTCGGAAACACAAAATGCTTCATGATTTTTCAATTCCACCTGTGCTAATCACCATATAACTCATTCCTAATCCATCAAAATGGACGTGGATGGATAGAGCTTGATGTAGCTTTCATTTGGCGCCTTAGTTTCCTTGTTACTGCAAATGTTAACCCTCCAAAAGCTGAATAAATGTTGCTGTCAGTGTTCAAAATCTCGTCGGAAACACAAAATTCTCCCATGAATTTTCAATTCCACCTGTCCTAATCACCATATAACTCATTCCTAACCCATCAAAATGAATGTGGATGGATAGCCCTTGATGTAGGCTTTCATTTGGCACCTTAGTTTCCTTGTTACTGCAAATGTTAACCCTCCAAAAGCTGAATAAATGTTGCTGTCAGTGTCTAAAATCTTGTCGGAAAAACAAAATTCTCCCATGAATTTTCAATTCCACCTGTCCTAATCACCATATAACTCATTCCTAACCCATCAAAATGGATGTGGATGGATAGCCCTTGATGTAGGCTTTCATTTGGCGCCTTAGTTTCCTTGTTACTGCAAATGTTAACCCTCCAAAAGCTGAATAAATGTTGCTGTCAGTGTTCAAAATCTCGTCGGAAACACAAAATTCTCCCATGAATTTTCAATTCCACCTGTGCTAATCACCATATAACTCATTCCTAACCCATCAAAATGGATGTGGATGGATAGCCCTTGATGTAGGCTTTCAGTTGGCACCTTAGTTTCCTTGTTACTGCAAATGCCAATACTACAAAAGCTGAATAAATGTTGCTGTCTGTGTCTAAAATCTTGTCGGAAAGACAAAATTCTCCCATGATTTTTCAATTGCACCTGTCCTAATCACCATATAACTCATTCTTAACCCATCAAAATGGATGTGGATGGATAGCCCTTGATGTAGGCTTTCATTTGACACCTTAGTTTCCTTGTTACTGCAAATGTTAACCCTCCAAAAGCTGAATAAATGTTGCTGTCATTGTTCAAAATCTCGTCAGAAACACAAAATTCTCCCATGAATTTTCAATTCCACCTGTCCTAATCACCATATAACTCATTCTTAACCAACCAAAACAAATTTGGATGGATAGCCCTTGATGTATGCTTTCATTTAGCACCTTAGTTTCCTGGTTACTGCAACTGTCAACCCTCCAAAAGCTGAATATTTGTTGCTGCTAGTGTCTAAAATCTCCTCGGAAACACAAAATTCTCCCATGTTTTTTCAATTCCACTTTTCCTGATCACTGGATAACTCATTCCTACCAAGCTATTATTAGGATACCCAAAACACTTGGTCCAATTAACTATTCACATGGGCACCGAGGGACCTTCTGATCTGCCCAACTAAATTTTTGGCCAAATAGTCCAACTACAAAACAATGGTTATGTAAAATTGTATGTTCACTGGACTTTTATAAAGCATGGAACCAACTTAAAATGCTGATGATATTGGCTAGCTGGCTGTATGAAGGTTGTAGTTGAAGAATGGTTCATGGTCTATTTCTGGACTAGTGCAAATGTTAATTTCCCAGTTTTGTTGGGAAGGTTGGTCTAGTGGTAGCATACTGGACTGCCAATCGCTGGGTCCAGGGTTCGAATCCAGCTCTTGCCGGGGCACCGGGCCTATGCTGGACGGCTGTTTCAATCATCCTTCACCTCATTGCTGTGTCCTCCTCCTGTCCTAATTAGCCTACCAAGTGCATAAATACAGGATGTAAAGCCCCAATCATCCATCCATCCTCTCCCAGTTTATTGTAATTCATAAAGCAGATTCTCATCCTTCTCATTCACATAACATAAAATCACCTTTTAGTGAGTCTAGGCTACTTATCAGGTCTACAACTAAGGTGCCAATAAAACAAATGTTGTATGTGCTGCTCATATAGCCCTGTCATGTCTTATGGCTAACTAAAGGTCATTTAAAAAGCTTTTTATTTGTCTTGGTTACCTGAAATTTAATTCCAACAGCACTTTCAGGCAAATGAATTCTGGTGTATTTCAGACTCTGTCTCAATATTGCCTTAGTATTGAAGGGGTAATTGACAAACTAAACATCCAAATCAAATGAAAATAAAAGCTGGTAAATTAAAAATTTGCTTACATCCGTTTAGTTGCTGTATATTTGATCTTTATTCATTAAGAAAAGTGAAATTTATGGTTTATTTCATGCTGCATTTACTCGAAAGGCAATTTTCGAGCCCGGACAACCATGTGTAAATTATTTTTGTAGGACAGGAATTTGAAATTAACATCCTTATCAAGGTGCAGAATGACTCAGAACATCATGGACTACCAATTGGTGGGACATTTTGTAACTTTTGAACTATATGGTGTGTTATAAAATATTTCTAACATTTAAAAAATGACATTTTGAGAAATTATTTTTGGTAAATGAATATGGGTTCAGGTTGGTCATCAAAAAAATTGGTTGGGAGACAGATAGAAGCATAATCTGACCACCAATAGAAAAGAGAAACTCTTTGGCATCAATTTGGTATGCAACATGATGCTATAGAGTAAAATCTAAGGGAGTATTGAGTAATCAAGAACTGTTTGTAACGTCGACGCCAGTATAAGCGTCACTTTTAAGTTCCTAAACCTTCTCTCATTAGAAGCCAAATAACTCAGTTCGCACCCACATTTGAGTTTTGCTACCGGCAGATTCTTAAACTAGAGAACTTTAGGAACATTTCCATACCCATTATGTTTTGTGTATGTTCGGGTTGAACCTACTCCCAAAATAAAGCCCTTTTGGCTTGTCCTCTGCAGCACTACTAATACAAATAGATGGGGAAGTTTGCAATTGCTGGAATACACACAAGCCTATTTTTCATTTCCTTTCCTGGTAGCACCTGAAACTTTAAAAAGTCTGCTAGAGTTACAAGGACTGTTCTTTCAATCGGGAAAATGTTTGTCTCGCTGGCAATGTAGTTAGTCATTCTGCTTCGTTCGCATCTGTTAGAATCACATCTATCACTAAACATTCCTAATGCTGGTTCTCTTCAAGGAGAAATGTCGATGCATGTGGAACATTATTTACACAAATTATAAAATTCCATGAGATATTAAATATATACTGGACTGACAATCATTGGTAATGTTCTCCCTTTGTCTTGATGCTGCTTTTGTAACTTAATCAGCTTTGATGAGATTAAAAACTAGATATATTGATCAAATGGCAAAAACTGTGAATGAGAGGGCGTCCAGAAAGTTCACTTTTTTTAATTGAAAGCAGAATTATGAATTCTTTATAGCTGCTGCAACATACCAGATTCTTGGAAGCAAAACAACTCAAGTTGTTGTTAATGCCACAACTGAATGTATAAATATGACATCAAATGTTTATTGAAGCTTGTAAGAATCCTTTCATAAATAGATCTGCGCTATTTTACGTCAAATTGAAAGTGATTTACCTTTGCAAGTGCATCAAAAAGTTTTCAGAGGACTCCAAGATCTGTGCAACTTCATTGGATCCCTTTAACTTCTGGTCAAGATTCTTTTCAACCAAAATAAAGTCAACACAGAAATTATTTGCACACTTTGATTTTTCATCATATTTCACAGAAAAATGCCAATTAGATACAAAAGGCTGTACTGTGTTTCAGAGTAGTGTTGGTAGGTTAGGATCACATGCATTTCATTTTTCACGAAAATGTATTTTTTCTAGAAAACTTGAAAAAAGTGAACTCAGAAGACAAAAAATTATTTGCACGCTTGAGCCAACTACCAGAAACAGCATTTCAGGAAATTATATTCCATTTTTTTCTGAAGAAACAATTTTTTATGGTATTTTCAATATTTTAACATCAATCTGACATTATTTGGGGTTCGCAGGTGGAATGAGAGGGTTACCCAAGGAATACACTCAATTCCATGTTTTTTGTTCTATGTATGGCCATAAAAACTGATGATAAACAAGAAAGTCTGATGAAATTAAGTAATAATCCTTATTATCATGTCTATTTTTCAGAAAGCAATGAATTGGCAAGTTTTGATTCATTATTTTTTGTTTAATATGCAAATCCGAAATGCCAGAAAAGAGTGACATTGGTAGAACCAAACTGAAAAAATCTAAATAAAAGACATAGTTTTGCCATAATGGACTATTTTGACAGTGAGTGGTGAAGAATAGATTGTAATAGCATGAGAGAAAGCCAGTTTAGATTATTAAGTAAGTAGTTTTCAAAATTTGCACTATATCATTGCTATCAGTCAGCCTGTAAATAGCGTGTCTGCACAGGGTGGCCCAATGGAGGCCATGAATCAGTGAAAAATTCACATAAATGTCTTTTTTTTTGTAAAAAGGAGCAGTGAAATTAAAAATTATTCACTATTATAATAATTTAAGTCATAATTATTCAATAGGCAAGCCTCAATGAGTCTTGATAATCAAGGCATAATCGTGTTTGGAATATGCCATACTTACAATATGGTAAATTTAAATAATAATCTTGCATTGTGTACAAATATTAAGGAAAACAACTCTAAATATTTGGTCTTAATCATCAATAATTAACCAGTGGCTTATTAAATTGGTTAGAGGCTGTTTCTCAGCTCAAATTCACCACAAGTGCCATTTTCTGGCATTTCTTGGTGGCATATAGAACAAAGTTCTTCACTAAAACCTGCATGATTCGCCTTCCTCTCACAATTTGACTTTGTTGGAAGACTTTACAAGTAAATTTCATTAGTATTGCTGCTTTAAAATCCATTTTGATACCCATACATGGCAGAAAAAACTTGCAAAATAGTGTACTCCTCGGACAACACCTGTAATCCCACCTGTGAACCCCAAATAATGTCAGATTGATGTTAAAGCGTTAGAGATACCATAAATCATTGTTTCTTTGGGAAAAAATTGGAGTATCATCTTTAAAAATGCTGTTTCTGGTAGTTGGCTCAAGCGTGCAAATAATTTTTTGTCATTGGGATTCACTTTTTTCAAGTTTTCCAGAAAAACACATTTTCGTAAAAAATGAAATGCATGTGATCCTAACCTACTAACACTACTCTGAAACACAGGACAGCTTTTTGTATCATATTGGCATTTTTCTGTGAAATATGATGAAAAATGAAAGTGTGCAAATAATTTCTGTGTTGACTGTCGCTCTCTTCAGTATCAATGCCAAGAAGAAGTACACAGAACTATTCTGAATTTCCAAAATGTGCGCTCTCGGTGACCAGATAGATGCCTCTAATGCAAACTAGATGAGGAAGTGTACAATTGAGAGAATATAAACAAACCTTTTCTTATTTTTGATTCTTTTTCTTTCGCTGATAGTACTTGAAACTTTAAGAAGTCTGCTAAAGTTACAGTAAAATTTTAAGGGAATTTTTGTCCCAGTGGCATTGCCGCAATGTAGTTAATCATTATGCTTCATTCGCATCTGTTGGAATCACATAAATCACCAAACATTCATAATGCAGGTGTTCTTCAAGAAGAAATTTAGACGTATTCCATTTTAATGGTGGTCCATAATCAGCTTCTTAACATAAAAATAGTCCGAGGTTTATTCCTTGGCTTCTATTTAGATACCATGATAGAGTCTGTTTTTATATTTCAAGTCAATATCTCCATTCTGCAGGTGACGGAAATTGAAACTTGCTGCAACAAATCAGATTCTTGGAAGCAAAACATTTCAAGTGTTGTTAATGCCTCTATTAAATGCATAAATATGGCATCACATTTTTTGTTAAAGCTTGTAAGAATCCTTTCATATATATATCTGTGCTAATAGCTTTATATATATCTAGATTTCTGGAAGCTTTACAAATAACAACCAATCTAAAAATATATGCATAATTGGTAGGATAAACATAATTTGTTGCTTCATAATTATGTTGATGGAACTCATATTGTTGTTCGAAACTTCGATTGCATAAATATGCGTGGAATAGATATTGTGAAGTAACTTTTATTGATGAACATTTGTCAAAGACTTAGTTATATAAATTTCACCCTGATAATGGTATATTTAAGTGTTTTGATAGGGTCTGATCCTGATTACATGTCTCATGGTTTCACCATGTACAATGAACTTGCCTGAATATTTTTCTGTTTGCTCTGCTCTACTTCAAAACAAGTAAAATATTCTGTCTTTTTCTTCAAAAAGTGCTTTTTGAACATTTTGAATCCTTCAAACAAGCCAAGGTGGCCACTAAGAAAGATGAAGTGCTAATGAGAGGACAGAATTCATAGCTTAGCTAACACTTTCCATAATGCTCAATATCTTCTTCAGGTGTGATTATTATCATGCGCCCTTAACATCAAGAATATTTAAACCTTCTAAAGAAACATTGCCAGCATGCAGGGACTTTCAAGGTATGACCATGGAGCTTGTCCATGAGGGTAAGAATTTTTTATTTCATCTTCAATACATCATATCGGCCGTTTTGTGACAGGCAAATAAAACCGTTCCAAAAGATGATTCTAGGTAAGGAACAGGTTGCAAATTCTTGTTATTTAAATTACGAAGAAATTGACACAGCAACACTGCTGCAACATGTATAAGATAACGGATGCAGCTGTAGTAAATAGACCTAGGAGTCTTCTGATTTATTGAAGGAGAGGTTGATCTCCCATGTAGACCTAAGTGACTTTTCTTGTTGTCCAATTAGTGTCAACTTACAATATATATAAGTGGCTTTTCTCATTCTTGAAAAGTAAGAAAGACTTGGGACATTCTATATGAAAATGATTAAACAACTTTCTTTTGTTCAAGCTATCTAGTATACACCAAGTCAATAATCTTTGCTCTTTCTGTCAATCTGTCTTCCCTTGTCTTTCTTAACCCCTCTTCACTTAACTATGCTAATCGGTTTATCTATATCAATGGGTTGAATCAAAATCTGCATTTTTCTACCTATCCATTTATCGATCAATGTTCGGTCTGTTACAGTAGACGAACATCAAGTGCTTACAGATTTGGACTGAAATGTTCCTTGTGAGGTCAGAGCCCATCCATGCCATGTTATTCTTATGAGTCATAAGGAATTTATGAAGTCATAGCCTATACTTGCAATGCTATAAAACTAGTGACCAACTAAGTGTCAATGAGGTCACAAGTTACTCAATGACACGTTAACAGCTTATTTCAATGCTATGGATAGGGCCTGTTGTGAAGTCACTGATGTCCTCTAACAGCCAAATGTAAGTACTCCTCATTCGTCGGCTGTAAACTGCCTCCATCTCACAATTATGCTAATTAAATCACTTCAAGTCTTGAGCGCCCGGCAAACCTGATAAGAGATATTCATCATGGAAGTCACATGGTGACATTTTGCCCTCAGGCAGTTTGGTTAAGCCTGTTGAATAATTATGCTCTGATGCAAGAAAGAGATTACAAGAAAACTCATTTATCAAATTCTAGCATCTGAGTGATTTTCTTAGAATCTGGAAGATGGTGCTGAAGCTGTGTAAATTTTCCTCTTGAATCAGTACACACTGAAAAAATCATAAAAATTGTTTATGATTCATCTAAAATATGTACCTGCAGTGATACAAGTGGTTGCCAATATAGTTACCATACCATATAATTTGATACCATCAGAAATTGTCATTGTCTTCTGATAAATGTTAACCACCCAGTAAAAAATCAAACTTGACCTGGATCGACAGCAATTCAGCTAAGCAGGTCAAGCCATTTGTTGGAGCATAAGAGGCTCCCAACTTTGTAGTAAGTATTATGTTAGACCCACAAGCCCATACAGTAATCTGTTGTTCAAAATTCAGGTATATTGGAATGTATTTCCAAAATAATGGGCAAAAACATTAATCTATCAGTGATTCGTACCTTGCAACAAGCGATTATTTTCTCTGTTGCAATAACATTGTAATAAATGCCAACGTAAGTCAAAACTAAAGCAGCCTACTCTAGTAGTGAGCCTGTAAAAGAGCGCTGTTTTCGTCTGTTTCTACAGCAGACTTGCTATTCAGTTAGATCATGACTAGCACCAATGGAGTGACTAATAAATTGGACATTCTAGGTTGATGCAGTGCTACTTCCACGCTAAAGGGAGTCCAAATAAGATCAACTAACACAAGAATATCTCCAGTAGCTTTAGTCATAGGCTTTTAGATACAAAGTGTGAAGCTAAGTTCCTATAGGCTGTTATTACATTTAAGGTCAATACCTCCATCTTGCATTTGCAAAAATTAGATCACCTTCAAAAAAGCTCTTGCTACAGTGAATCAGTGTCTCATCGCTCATATACCATAATCTCAGGGGTGTTTTTTTAAGCCTAATGGACTTCACATGTACTTTGTATATCAATTTTTCAATCATAAAAAAGAAATATCACATCAGAGCCATTTTCATCAACACAGAGATATTTTAACACTTTCGAGCTTTTAAATAAAAGAAGATCCTCTGGAATAGAGATTCTCCTCAAACTCAGTCCTGTTTGAAGCCTCTAAGAAAAATTAAAATATGAGCTTGTGATCAAGTTAATACGGTAGTTGATCAACTTTCAAGAGAATCTCAAGATGACATTTGGATCATGTAGTGTTCTTGCTGGGTGACTCCAATTACTTCTTGAGTGAGCTTTATTCCAGATACACTGGTACATTGCATGCAGCCGGGCTATTAAAACAACTTTCTTATCGCATGTGATGTCACTTTATAAGTGTATCATTAAGTTCTACCCAGAACTTTCGGCTTTGCTTTACTTCATTAATGCTCTTTAATTGCTGGCCAGGTTTCTTTTCAATCAATATTGCGTTCTGCTGTTATTGCAGCATCAAAGTTAAAAATGGAAATTGACAAAACTTTAATGACACTTTTTTACCCATTTTCTAAAAATTTCAAAACTTTGTATTGCATGCTTGCATCGATGAAAGGTGAAAAGTTGAAAATCGAATATGCACATAAAGGTACTTGGCACTGTGCTGTCTACTGCAGAAGAGATTTGAAGAATTAATTATGGACGTTAATTGAGCCTGTGTCAAAACCTATTGCACATTAAACAAGAAAGGAAGCAAAATTATATGAAATATTCACTGCAAATTATGTAAGTTCAATCACAAAACAACTTCAACTCCATGTGGAAAAGCCCTTCAAGAGGTAGTTTTTGACAAATAAAATCTCGAAAAATGTGGTATATTGCAGCTCTAATCATTTCCAACTGTGGGTCTCCATTGTGTCTTTGAAGTCACTTCATAAGTAAAAAATGAGATTCTCTCTTCAAAAAGTGTTTTATCAGGAACAAGATGTCTTCCATGCAAAATAGATGAGGACTATTTGAATCTCTGGGATACAAACAAAGCTGTTCTGACATTTTTATTCTGTCTCTGTTGGCATCTGAAACTTTTATAAGTCTACTCAAGTAACAAGGGCTGTTCTTTCAGTCTGGGATATGTTTGGCAACCCAATTGACTCAGAGACTATAGTGACATATTCTTCTTCACTCACATCTGTTAGAATCACATGTACAGCCAAGCATAGTTCAAAAAAGTGTAGCATAGTATAGCAGCTGATCCCACACCCGTGTGTTACAGAAAATTCAACAAACTTATATGAGTTTCTTCAAAAGGATGGCTGAAGGGTAGCTAATGCAATCCAGTTGATTGGTCGAGACACTAAATTACATAGTTTTTTACAGCTAAACGGACTCCACATGATATTTTGTAGATAGATTTCTCAATCATTATAAAGAAATAAAGCACAAAAGCAATTTTCATACGCAGTGAGATATTTCTTTACTCGATCGTGTGCTGTGTAATGATAGAAGACCACATTGAATAGAGATCATATCAAACTGAGTTCAAGTTTGAAACTTCTCACAAAAATAGAACAGTGACCTTGTGATCAAGTTAATGCGGCAGGTGATCCACTTTCACGAGATTTTGATCTTGTTGTGTTCTTAAAACATGACTCCTACTCTTGTAGGATGAACTTCAATCCAGAGGAACTGGTGCACTGCACGCAATCAAGCTCTCAAAATAACTTTCAAATCGCATGTGATTTCCCTGTGCAAGTGAATCAGATAATTGTTCACAGAACTCTTAGTCGTCTTAGGTCCGTGCACTTCATTGATGCCCTTTTAACCGCTGGACAAGATTATTTTCAACCAAAACAGCTCTCTTCTTCAGCATCACAAAAAAAAAGTACACAGAACTATTCTGAAGTTTCTTCTTAGTGACCAGATGCCTCCAATGCGAAATAGATGAGGAATTGTGCAATTGCCAGAATATATAAGCAAACCTTTTCTAATTTTTTGTTTCTCTTTCTTTCGCTGATAGCACCTGAAACTATAAAAAGTCTGCTAAAGTTACAAGGGCTGTTCTTACAATCGGAAAAATGTTTGTCTCGCTGGCAATGCAGTTAATCATTCTGCTTGATTCGCATCTGTTAGAATCACATATATCACTAAACATTCCTTAAGAATTTCAAGGAGAAATGTTGATGCATGTAGAACATTATATTTACAAACATTATAAAATGCCATGAGACTGATATTCATTAGCAGTGCTATCCCTTTGTCATTATGCTGCCTTTGCAACTCATTCAGCTTTGATGAGATTAAAAACTAAATACATTGATCAAATGGCAAAAACTGTGAATGAGGGGCATTCAGAAAGTTCACCTTTTTTATTGACACTTATTCTCAATGCATGAATTCTTCATAGCTGCTGCAACAGACCAGATTCTTGGAAGCAAAACATTTCAAATTGTTGTTAATGCCAGTATTAAATGTATAAATATGGCATAAAATGTTTATAAAAGCTTATAGAATCCTTTCATAAATATATCAGATCTGTGCTAATGGCTGTATATATATCAAGATTTCTGGAAGCTTTAACAATAACACCAATGTAAATAGACGTGCATAATTTGCAGCTTTAGGACACATTTTCCACAATGTGTCCATGGAGTTCATAAGGTTTAACATTTGCTGAATTATGCTGCGGCATTGCTGCCCAATTGTTGTTGGAAATTTTGCGAACATAAATTATGCATATTGTGAAGTCGCTTCTATGGATAAACTTTCATGAAAGATGCAACAAGTTCACCCTAATAATTGTTTTTAAGTGTTTGATAGGGTCTGCTCCTGATTAGAATGGTATCACCATGTGCTGTGAACTTGATCACCACCAACCCTCTCTTAATATAACTATGCTAATCTGTTTATCTGTACCAATGGATTAAATCTGCATTTTTCTGCCTATCTATCCATTTATCGATCAATGTTTGGTCTGGTAAACTGCCTCCTACTCACAATATGCTAATTAAATCACTTCAAGTCTTGAGCACCCAGAAAACTTGATAGGACATATCCATGATGGAAGTCACATGGTAGTATTTTGCCCTGAGGCATTGGTTTAAGCCTGTTGCGTAATTATGCTCTGAAGCAAGAAAAAGATTACAAGAAAACTCATTTATCAAATTATAGCGTCATGCAGTGATTTTCCTACAAGCAGCAGCTCATGCTGTGCGCATTTTCCTCTTGAATCAGTACACACTAAAAAAAATGCTAATAAATGTTAATGATTCATCTAAAATATGTACCTAGTCAAGTTCTTTAAAAAAAAGAAGGATACAAGCGGTTGCCAATATAGTTACCATACCATATAATTTGATACAATCAGAAATTTTCATTTTCTTCAGACAAATGTTTTAAAAACACCCAGCTAGAAATCAAGCATCACCTGGATCTATAGAAATTCAGCTGGTCAGATCAAACCATTTGATATTGGACCTGAAGAGGTTCCTAACATTGTAGAACGTACAGTGTCAGACCAACAAACCTGACAGAAAGCGATTATTCTCTCTGTGCAATAACATTGCAATAAATGCCATCGTAAGTCAGACTATAGTCTGCTCTCGTTGCTAGCATAAGCATGCTCCTCTCACCTGGTTCTACAGCAGAATGGCTATTCACTTAGATCAACACTAATGGAGTGACTAATATATTAGACATTCTAGGTTGATGGAGTTCTACTGCAGCGTTAATGGGAGTCCAGAATGAGATCATAAGATCAGCTAGCACAAAAATATCTCCAGTAGGTTTAGTCATAAGCCTTTAGATTCAAATATGAAGCTAAGGTGCTTGGCTATTATTACTATTAAGGTCAATGCCTCCATCTTGCAACGGCCAAAAATTAGATTAGACTTACAGCACAAAAAAGCACTTACTGTAGTGAATCAGTCGTTCTTATACCAAAATATCAGGGGTGTTATTCAAGCCTAATGGACTCCATATGTATATCAATACTGTATATTCTGTATTAAAAGCACACCCCTTAATAAAAGCCCACCGCTTCATAAAGAACGAATTTTATAATAATTCCATCAAAATGTGACTTTTTCCAAAGGTTTTTTAATGCAAAAAATTATTAATTGCCCATCTCATAATTGCATCTGACCACGGGTGATTAATACAAAAAATAGGGCATCAATTGTAAATAGTGGACGGGTTAAGTGCATGGTGACTTCAAGTTATGATGCAAAGGTCCCCTTTGGCAGAGATGGTCCTTGGGTAAAAACAAAAGATTTTAGGGTAAGACACACGCAATATCTCTGATTCAAGATGGCTGCTGGTGGCCATATTGAATTTTGTGGAAAATCTAGAAAAATTGCTAATTTTGATCACAAATTAATGTGTGGAATTTCAAAGTAAGGTTGCCATGACCTCTGGAATAGTCAGAAATAAGTTATCATGAATTTCAAGATGGCTGGTGGCAGCCATTTTGAATTTTTGTTCCCAAGATCAATATTAGATGGGTAAAGTACATGGTGACTTCAAATTATGATGTGAAGGTCCACTTCGATATGGAAGCTGTAATATCACCAATTCTAAATATTTTATCCCAAGGTACATGTATGATCACCATTTCCAAGATGGCTGCCACCAGCCATCTTGGCTTTATACTTTATTTGTATTGTATTATTTAACTAATTTATTGCTACAGTGAAAGCATTTGGACTGTTGCGTCACTGTAATGTGATTACCTTCATTGAACTCATTTATGAGCATATTATATGCTTATAGTTAACAAATAATGCAAAGTGATGCATAGGACTGATTTCAAGATGGCTGCCATTGGTTATCTTGATATTTCCATGTGAATTTGTAAAACCATGAACTATTTGCCCTAGAATTAAGTGTAATATACCTCTCTATTTTATGTATTTTTGATGAAAATTGCGTTTGTGACCCTAAATATGTTCAATAACCTTTTTCAGAATGGCTATAAATACCCAGGAGCCATTTCAGTATCAGTACAATGCTTGTTTGGAGCATGTTTGATCAATAGCTTTGAATAAACTTTTTAAACAAAAGCCATATTTTCAGGTTTCCGATTGTAATGGTTGTATTGGTGGCATCATGCCATGCTACTTATCTGTTTTCTCTTTCCAAATTTTTGGTGGATAGGAAGTATGTTCTGCATAGAATAAGATGTATACATAGGCAAGGCAATATAATGAATGGTTCATAATGTCATGTAGGTCTTAAGTCTTATCTGCCAAAGTAATCCGACAAAAGAGGTAAATTTGACTCTCCTGACAAGTATCAGGTATATGGAGGAAAGAGCTGTTGATGGTAGGTAAGAGCTGAGGAGGAAGTGAAGAGGAAGCATGCAAAGGGAATAGCGAAATAAAGATGGAAGATGCATACATTGTATATGTTAGGCAGAGAGGGAGAAAAGAAGATCTTTTGAGGAGGGAAGAGCCAGGGAGAAGGCAGAAAGGAATATGTAGAGAAAGAGGACAAATATAATAACCTACTTAGTATATACTATGGAGAGGCAAAGAGGGACCTATTAGGGAGGACACGAGGTAGGAGAAGTAAGAACGGGTGAACACAGAGCGGGACGAGGCAGAGGTGGAGAGGGTAAGAAGAAAGGAGAGAAGCTCGGGGAGGACGCCAGAAACTAGAATCATTGTCATGCTTGTCTGAGTGTATGTGCACGATGTGAACTACTACAGTGAGTTCATTGGAATACCTTATTCTACCCCCTCCTTTGCGCATACTTCCATGCATTTCTGCTTTCTGTCGATCTCTCTCTCTCTCTCTGCATTTTCTTTTTCTACCTCCTTCCCATCTCTCGGGCTTAATTAACAACCTCCTCTCTTCCTCCTCCAAGCTTATGACTAATCACACTCATTCTACCACCTTCCAGATTGCCATCCCTCCCTAGCCTGCTCTTTATATCTATAGCCTCGTCCTGCATGATGGCTATTGCCTTCTCCAATTCATCCTTCTCAATTCTTTCAACATGATCTAGTCACCTCTCTTACTGCGACTGCATTCTCCCCTTCTGTCTCCGCCTAGCTCTTGCCTTTTCCCATATAGCTCTTTCCTTCTCTCCAACAACCCTTCACTCCTCCCCTTGTAGTCTTGTCTCCTCCATCCCTGTCTTCTCTCCGCCCATCGGCGCCCATCCTTTCTTGCCTTCCTCCAAATATTGCTTCTCTCAAACATTTGTCCTCTAAAGATGCCTCCTTGATACCTGTATTTCCCCAAAGCTGTTACCAAAGCTGATGCCTATCTCTACACACTAGACCGAAAAAATGCTGTCGGGATTCAAGCAGCCACCTCAGTGGTTCCTCGTAATCATGCTTGGCCCATCCCAACATAAAGTCTCCTAACTGCTCTGAGTGTCCTCCCTATGTTAAATTGTTTCCCTTGCTGTCTGTTCTTGTCTGCCTGTGTCCATCTCCGCCTTGTCACAGAATCCTCACTGGCCCCTCCATAAAATGAGAGAGTCCAATCTCCTGGCAAAAGTTACTTCATAATATTACTATGTTTTATTTTATATGATAATTATAGTTAATTCTCTGAAGTTGTACAAAGTGTTAAAACCTAAACTTTGTAATAAAACAATGAGATTTCAACATTCAAAGAATTTTCATTGTGACTTTGATATCACACTTTCTTCATCATTTTTACACCTTCTGGAATGCGCAAATACCTCTCAGAGAGCTGACACAGTGGATCAGAGGTTAGCAAGTTTTGACTTCTTGTCCAGCATTCCAGATTCAACCCCAGATGTGGCTCTCTTTCCAACTGGTGTGTACCAGAGCTGAATGAGCACTTAATTGGTAATTGGTGCAATGTTGCCAGCAGTGTCTGCTTAGTCTGGACATCAGAGAGTTGCACTACCATGGGCCCTTCTGGAAAGAAGTAATTTCATCCACTCTAGGTGGGGACTTTCGTTGGCTACCCATGTTAAAAAAATTCATTTGAATGAAATCTGGTGAGCTATTGATCAAAAATAACCCAAAACGATCATTTCATAAATACTTAGATAGCTCCTAGCTATTAATAGCCACAATGAAAGGGTTATTTGCATCTTTAGATTCACAAAAGTATTATTCATCAAAAAATTACATGAAAAAGAGGTATTACACTTCATTTTAGGGCAAATAGTTCATGTTTTACAAATTCACATGGAAATGTCAAGATAACCATTGGCAGCCATCTTGAAATTAGTCCAATGCATCTTTTGCTTTATTTATAAGCTCATAAATGAATTCATTGAGGGTAACCACATTACAGTGGCTCGATAGTCCAAATTGATACTTTCATTGTTGCAATAAATGACTTAAATAATACAAATTAAGTATGAAAAAGCCAAGATGGCTGGTGGCAGCCATCTTGGAAATGGTGATCATACATGTACCTTTGGATATAAAATATTTAGAATTGGTGATATTAGCAGCTTCCATACCAAAGTGGCCTTTACATCATAACTTGAAGTCACCAATGACTCACCATGCACTTTACCCATCTAATATTGATCTTGGCCACACACATTCAAAATGGCGGCCGGTAGCCATCTTGAAATTTATGATATGATTCTGACTATTCCAAAGGTCATGGTCACCTTATTTTGATTGAAATTGATGTGCCACACATTAATTTATGATCAAAATTAGTAATTTTTTCGAGATTTTTCACGAAATTCAAAATGGCCGCCGGCCGCCATCTTGAATTTGAGATATGACGTGTGTCTTACCCTAAAATCTTTTGTTTTGACCCAAGGACCATCTCTGCAGAGGTGACCTTTGCATCATAACTTGAAGTCAAAGGCCTATATTTTGCACTTAACCCGTCCACTAATTACTTCTTGAGTGATCTTTAATCCAGATACACTGGTGTATTGCATGCAATGGAGCTCTTAAAACAACTTTCAATTTCTGTGTGATTTCTCTTTATAAGAGTATCAGTAAATTCTAAACAGAATTCTTAGCTTTGTTGCAATTCATTGATGCTCTTTAACTGCTGGCCAGGTTTCTTTTCAATCAAAATTGTGTTCTACTGTTCTTAAAGTATCAAAGCTAAAATAGAAGTTGACAAATCTTTACAGTCCTTGTCATACTTACGTGGAATCTCAAGTTTTTTTTTCTATGCTGTTGAACTGTGATGTCAGAGATGACTCGATTCTAGCATTGCAATATATGTAAATTAACTACAAGCTGTGATGTCATTTCAAACTGGGTCAGATTCCCCAGCTTCTAGCCAATGTTGATCCTCCTGAACTGAGCGTCACAGTTTCAACACAGTGTCAGAGTAAGAGTTTTATCAGGGATAGCCCCTACAACTACGTCATCACAGCTTGATAGCCAATGGGCTGACCGGAAACTACTTCATCACAGGTCAAACATTGATATATAGAAGGAAGCATTACATTTTTGATCCCAATGATTTATCAAAGCAATCACCAGTCTAATCCTACCAAATGCAGCTTTGTGAGCATTCACAGTAGACAACTGTTATGATCCCCACAGAGTTGTTTGATAAATCTACAAACTTGCTAACTTACAAGTTTAAACTTTGATGGAAACAGAAGGCTTTGACAATTTGTTTGTAAACACATGGCTTATGTTATGTATATTTGTTTTGGCAGCCCATTGGCTGAGAGGCTGTGATGTCAAACTTGCATGGGTTTTTCCCAGACCCAATTTTAACTCTGACACTGAGTTGAAACTGTGATGCTCAGTTTGGTGAATTTGCATTGGTTAGAAGCTGGGGAATCTGACCCAGTTTGAAATGACATCACAGCTTGTAGTTAATTTACATATATTGCAATGCTAGAATAGAGTCATCTCTGACATCACAGTTCAACAGCATAGAAAAAAAACTTCAGATTCCACGTAAGTATGACAAGGACTGTAATGAGATTTTTATACTCACTTTTTAAATTTTTTAAAAACTATGTATCGCGTGCTTGCAGTGATGAAAGGTACTTGGCACTGAGCTGTCTGCAGCAAAAGAGATTTGAAGAATTGTTGACAGGAGTTAATTGAGCTTGTGTCAAAAACTACTGCACATAAAACAAGAAAGGAAGCAAATTATAAGAAATATTCACTGCAAATTCTTTTCCTATCCTTAACCACCAGAATGCTTCTTCTGCAATGACAACCGCCTTACAAGGTAGTTTTTGGCACAAATCAAATCTTGCAAAATATGGTAGTTTTGATCATTTCCAGTTGTAGGTCTCCATTGTGTTCATGAAGCCACTTCATTAATAAAACATGACATTCTCTCTCCAAAAATATGTTGTCTAGGAGACAAGATGTCTTCTATGCAAAAACAGATGAGAACTATTTGAATCTCCGGGATACAAACAGAGCTTTTCTGACATTTTTATTCTCTCCTTGTTGGCATCTGAAACTTTTATAAGCCTGCTCAAGTAACAAGGGCTGTTCTTCCAGTCTGGGATATGTTTGGCAACCCAATTGACTCAGAGACTATATTGTTGCATATTCTGCTTCAGTCACATCTGTTAGAATCACATATACAGCCAAGCATAGTTCAAAAAAAATGTAGCATAGTATAGCAGCTGATGCCACACCCATGTGTTACAGCAAATTCAACAAGTACGAGTTTCTTCAAAGAATTGCAAAACTGGCAAAAGAAGCCCACCTTAAATAAGAGTCTTTGTAGGAAGTTCTCACTTAGAGGAATTCGCGTTGAATTAGACTTTTTGAGCCAAGAACCAAGAAATTTTAGCTCTACATGATGTATGGTAGAAAGTTGGCTCATGTATGACTAATATCCAGTCATTTTGGGCACACAAAGAAACAGTGAAACTGAAGTCTTTTCTATCATGTTATTTGTTTAATTTTGATACCCAAACAATCGGAAACTGTAAAATGTTGTACATCACAGCTTTTGTTCAAGTATCTCTGGTAAT